>SKCR01013636.1:0-16784 GCA_019454045.1 Zanthoxylum bungeanum
GCGATTCTCAATATACCCAGCATAGGCGTACACAGAACATGTTAAAGCCCTGGAGAACCGCAACCAAAGTATATTGATTGTCGCAAGTATTAGCGGTGCAAGTCTCAGGTTAAGACCAAATACACATAATCCCTGATTTCGGACTTCCATAGACACATAGTCCAACTACCAATGAATTCCGAGGGGGTCTATCCAGACGAAGCTGTTTCCCGTACCATCGGTAAAACACAACCTCCTATTTACAGTTGCATGAGTATCATATACCCAAATATATTATAACTATGTCGTTGTGCCCTCACAACGCGCACAAGTGTACTACTTGTCTTTTACGTATTTATCGATGTCCAATCTCGATAATACTCTGACTATGGATATTTAATGATTTATCCTTCGTGGACTGATACTGTCTCATATCATTCTCAATCCAGGAACAAATCATAGGGACCTCCTATCATTTATACATCTAGGTGATCTAATCACCAAATGATAGAGAGAATCTCCTTTGTCACATAGTTATTTTGTACAACAACACCATGATCCGTACAAATGTGACGTTATGGGTCATAATTGTCCAACAATCTCCCACTTGGCCTATAGCGATCACTCGAGTGTCTTACACCCCGAACTATGTACGGTTGGCTCAAATTGCTGAGAAAAGCTTTCGTCAGCGGTTTTGCATGACTATCATCTGATGGGATTTATTCGATCATTACATCACCACGATGTATGATCCGAATGAATCAGATGAATATCGAAGTATGTATCTGGATCGTTAATGAGACCATTAATTATTTAGCCTGTGCTGACACCTAGCTCAGCTGCTAACATAATTATATCTAATCTAATTAGATTTGTTATCGACCCAGAAGGCTTCTATTGCCGCCTCAGCTGCAGCAATAATCCACATTTGTTGTTTATACGGTAACAGTATCTTGCTTGGAAGATTTCCATCTCACTGTTCCGTTATTCAAACTGTATAGTACCATTTGTGACTTTTAGTCGTCTTTATCGGTTAGAAAACTTGCTACAGTGATCCCAGTCACTTCAAGTTCTCCTTCTTTGAGATTAAGACAGCATCCTTAGTTCTCTAAGATACTAACGAATGTTCTTACATCAATCCAGTGACTATCACTTGATTGGCCTGTTTGTGAATCAATATGCTCAAAGCGTATGAGACACCAGGTCGCGTAACATTTTTTAATGTACGAGTTCTCGGAGAGTTTTCTTGAAAACCAAGCTTTCAACCGATTTTTTTTATGGGAATATCATTTCCAGAAATGACATATTATCATTATTTACATGACAAGCCACTGTCAGTGCGCTCCCACTAACCCCTTATATACACAAGAATCATTTCGTTTGAATTAAATCATAAACTACTATGATTGCATCAAAACGATAATTCCAAGAATCTATGCTTGCTTCAATCCAAACATGGATCGAATAACCTGCAAACCTTGTTTGCTAGTTTTTGTACGACAAAAACCGACAGGATGTTGTAAAATCCTCCAAAAGGTCTCCTTTTCAGGAAAGTGATTTTCCCGTTAAGCTGACATATTTCATACATGAAACATGCAGCATTAGCAAGCATTATCCAAATGGATTTACTGTGGCAACAGGTAAAAGATTGAATCGTAATCGATACAATTGTTGATAACGATACCTTACCGCTAAAAGCCTAACTTTATACGTTGGTATGTTGCCATCCATGTATGTCTTCCTTGAAGACTTATAAGTACCAAGAGGCACAATGCCTTGCGGTACATCAACTAGTATCCAAACTAAATTGATATACATGGAATCCAATTCGGATATTATGGCACTTTGCTATAAAAAGGAGTCGATACCTTGTATCACTTCCCCATACGTAGTCAGTTGGTATACCTCAATAAGATTGACATCTTTATGAGGTGAGATCAGAAACCCATACCCCAGGTTGCTTTCTGACTCTCTCCTCCTCCGACTTACGCGGTTCTTGTGTATTCGAAGATTAATGGTAATAGTTTCATCCTTGATGAACTATTTGTGTTCCATTAGGATTCGGTGCCTCGAATAGATATTACGTACTTACTCCGATTTCATCGAGTTTTACTATCCTCCCACTTACCACTGCATATCGTATTCCTCTTAGGAAAACCGCATGGTGAGCAACAATTACATTGTTCTCATGTGAGTTGTATAAGTACTATACTTTGGTATCCCTAAGATAACCGACAACTAGCACTTATCCAATTTGGGTTTTAGTTTGGTATCATCCAAACGTATGCCTAGCATACTTAAATTATCAGGAATGTGAAACCCGGTTTCTTTCCCGTTCATATCTAATATGAAATCTGTCTAACAGATTTTAATGGAACCTTATTCAAAATAAGTTCTGCACTGTTTAAAGCTTATCTGTTGAAGGAAAAGGTAGCTCAGAGCGACTCATGATTAACCTTATCATGTCCAACAAAATTCGGTTACTCAGTTCGGGCACACCGTCAAACTGACGTGTTCCGGGAGGAGTCCTCATTTGAAAGAATACTATACTCTTTCAAGTATATAAGAAACTTATGCTTAAGTACTTTCCATTATGGTCTTACCATGACGGTTTAATACTTTAGCCGATCTGTTTGTCTATTTCGCGTCGAAAACTGTAAAAGTTTCCGATTTGTGGTTCAATAGAAACACATAACCATAGCGCGATGCCACATCCGTAAAGGTCACGAATATTCATATCCACCTCTAGCCTAGCTAGACATGGGCCCACTTGCTTCACTATGAACTAGGCTAACAGATTGGTGGCATTTTCACTTTTACCAAGTAAGGTGTTTTAGGCACTTTGCCCAATAAACTAGATTCGTAGACTTTATTTGAATGGGATCAAATCAGTCCTAGTACCCGTGTGGATATACGATTCTTGTTTAATTGTGTCCCGAAACAATGATGCCACATTTTAGTTTCTTCTGATCAAATCAGTTTGGGCTATTTTTTTGTCATGTTATATATTCGAGATTCATTTATATTCAAAGTATAAATTCTGTTGTTCACATCTAATGTGTTTATCTTAATATCATCTTTATAAAATAAAACACTTTAGTGTTCCAGAATATAAAGGTTCACCCACAGCGGGTTAAACACTAATATAGAGATAATGTATCTAGTCAAACTAGTTACATTATAACAGTTTCCTAATTTAAGTACACACCCGAAGGTAGTTCCTAAACTTAGGTATCTACGGTTGAAACAACGACTTTCGTCCCAATTCCGATTCGCAGATAAATCTTTATTGAAGTCAATATCCTGTTCAAAACAGATTCTGAACATCAATATCTATATTTTAATGTACCCCACTAAGTATTTAAAATACAATTTCAATACTTAATGAACATATTATGACAAATATATTTGAAGTTAGAGCCTTGCTCGTCTTCAATTCCTTCATGTCTGCTTTGTCCAAATGGTTGTCATGCTTCTGCGATCCCGTTGGCCACAATTAGGCAGACATTTTGGGATACGTCATTTATCTTCCCAGAAGATTATAATGATTTTGCCTTTTCCCTTTTTCACATTCCAGTAGCCTTTGGCCAAACCTCGGGTTTCTAGAATATCGAAGTAAAGTGCGCCTTGCGCTACTTGTCTTATTGCAAACTTTGAATTTGTCTCCTTGAGAATAGTCAATAACTCTTCAAGAGTTATTTATTGCAATTATAGTACTTCTAAAACCTAAGTATAGATTTATGAAGATCCTTCAATTTCAGTATCATACTTTAAGGATCTAATCCTTAGTTCTGATTCAGAAATTAAGGAGTCTATTGCGACAAGCTTAATGGATTAAGCACTAAAGTTATCATTACATAAATCTTCCAAAGATTAAGCTCTTCTATTGCTTACTCCGGGCTAAGGCCTAATATGTTATTTTATCAAATAAAGTAACTTATTATTTTCCAAGACTATCCTGAAATTATTTTCCCAATTTGAAAATTAAACCATTTAAATACATTTTCCCTAGGATTATATTTTAAATGTCAATCTTTCAATTACATCTTGATTCTAATAGTCCCACTATTTAATCAACGATTTATGGTACTATTTATTATATTGATTACAATAGTCCAACTATTTAATCAACTATAATTTAATAGATTAAAATCAATTATATTGATTACTATAATCCAATTATAAAATCAACTATAAATGAATAGTTTGAATACAGTCCAACTGTTAATTAAAACAACGTTTAAATATTAGTCCAACTAACATTTAATTTATATGACGAATGATATTTGTGATTGAGCGCGTATGGCAAGAATTAAACGAATATTGCAAATTCAATTCTTGCCTCCCCATTTTTTCGGCGAGCCTCTAACCCTCTGTCGAGTACTCGGGAAATCGTGTTTCCTAGTGGGCTAGGATCCCGTTAAATATCACACATCTTGACTTTGGCCAACAAATTGTATGATAATTAACTAGGTAGATCTCTAAGATCGATTGGATCCAATCCAATTCCTAGATCCAGTAAGGGGACATCCAAGTCCGAAACATATATCGTATATATGCCAATACATCCAATGTATTACCTAACATTTTTCCTCTGAATCAACTAAGTCTTGGCTTTGGCACAACAAACTTAGTGATCCTAGTTAAGCGTGACCCATTGACCATGGAAAACTTCGTAATCAATGTCGATGGGCAAGAAGTGGTCTTGACTTTGGCCAACAAACCACAACTTGGACAAGACACCATATGGAAAAAAGCTCTCGTGATTCAACAACAATCCTCGACGGACAAAGGCCTTAACTTTGCCAACAAGCCAATGCCAGTCTCGGATCTTGAGTGAGAATCAATCAATGGAAGGAAAGACGCTTAATATTTTGCGAGGGTTTTTCGAGTGAAAATTGGCAACCAATTTATTATCTTTGTTAAGGTCTCATCATCATACACCTTAAACATGCATTCTAAACACATAATTAAGCACGTATAATATAAATAATAATGATATGTGGATGGATACTTTACACATTGATCCTAAATCAAATCTCTCCCTTTCTCTCTCCCGCTAGCACAATATTTCTTCTACCCGTTACACTACACTTCTAAAGAAACCTCATTTACATTGAGGGGAATAGGTGAGAAGAGAATACAAAGAATAAGGAGGTGATAAGGCTGGACACGCAAGTCCAATTAATAAATCAAATTTATTACAACATTTCTAAAATTGTCCCACCCATCTAATATCCATTCATATATACATTATTCATGCATCACAACCATGTTTTCACACAAGCATATTATAAATCAATCTAATCAAATTAATTAATCTGATAATTAATGACCATCCAATGTTCAAACAACGATTTGATTTTGTTCGAGTCAAACTCATTTTTCGAATAAGTACTCAAAGTACATATTCTCGAATTAAATTAAAATACATAATTAAATCTAATTCAATATGCATTTAATTCTAATTCGCTTATTTAATTCCAAATTAAATACTACACTTTATTACAAACCTTTATGACTTAAATTCCAAATTTAATCGCTACGGGTCTCAAGCCCGATTAACGTCCAACGTTAATTTAATTAAAGTCCAATGAGTTTTAATTAATTTCTTAAGGCAAGGACTTTTGGTCAACTCGGTCGAACCTAATAACCAAAGTCCATTCCGGGAGTTACCCCATAAGCCCAGAAATCAATTTAGCCCATTAGGCCCAATTAAACTTTAAAGGTCCATTAGTCGCATTTGGGTTTTATGGATGCGGTTTTGGGCTCAATTGGATCCAACCAATTTTGCCTAAACCCATCTTGGTACAACCAAGCCCAATAAGCCCAATTACAACACAACAAGCCCAAATCCAATTTAAGGCCCACAATAATTAAATTACAAAAATTCCAAATTCCCAATTTAATTACACAAAGTGTATGAACACAATTACCCAATTAACATTTCCAAAAACATTAATTTATACAATTAATCATGCACATTACAACAAAACATGTCCAACATATTTCATCAAAAATCAAACCCAAATACATGCTCAAAGTCTCGGCATTGGAGGGATTTTATATCCAATTTCAAATCCAATCAATTTGAATCAAATTAAACATTAAATCAACATTCCTAATTGATTTCTAACTCATCCAATGAATCAAAAAAATCAAAATTCCAAGACTTTTAGGGCTTCCAACCATTCGGCCAACATAAAAAAAATTTGGGGAAATTTGTTCTAAAACAACATTTCATCAAATTGATCCAATCAATCATCAATTAAAACACATTTAAGCATACTAATTCATCCAATTTCATTATACATGCTCAAAATCAATTTTACCCAAATTTTAAGCCCTAAATCAATTTCATGCTCAACCTTGCTCAAGATACCATTGTTGGTGTTTGCTAAGGTCCCAATATCATTAAACAAGCATGAAATAAGTGAGAATACAAATCAACGAAGTTGCGGAATACTCACATTGATCGGTTGAGCGACGCTTTGAAGAAAAAAACTTCATTTTCTTCCCATGGCAGCTCACAGCAGTGGCAGTGAGCAGTCCACTATTTTCGACCATTTGGATCATCTTCGTCAAGCTCCAAGCTTTGTCAAACGATTTCCGGCTCATGGGTGGACTTCCCTATCACCTTCGCATGACTTCGTAGTGTGCTAGCACTCCCGATTTTGCCATAAAATCGCGACTCTAAGCTTCTCATTTTCTCCTTGTCACTCGGCAGTTCACTGCCAAAACAGAAGGAAAAATGAGCCCCAATGGCGTGAGAGAAGAGAGAAATTTGGAGAGGAGTTGTGAGAGAGGGATGGAAAAAGTGTAATAGATAATTGATTTCTAAAATCCATTTACCATATACCACTTTTGAATTACAAAAAATCAAGCAATTAAATGTTTTCCATCAACTCCCATCAATCCATCAATCTATCAAATCAAGTGACATATTGTCACATCACTCAAAGTGACTAATGATTTAACGTTTGATGCGACTAGCGATTTGATGTTTGATTTGACTTGCGTGCCGCACTCGAATTCGAAATGTGAATGCGCTCGCAAATAATCTCGGGCTCGGGTTCGCTAATTCCAAATTAATAAATTTTTCGTTGCGTCGTAATTAAATGATTACGCCTAGCGAAATCACTATTCACGTCGCTAACGAATTAATTCTAAATTAACTCGCTCGCCCAAATTAAAATCTAATTTCAATTTCGCGTCGAAATCCAATTTCGTTTAATATATTGAATATATTAATTTAACCGATTAATTCCAAATTAATCGTTATCTCTCTTTAATGAATATTTTATCCCAGATAAAATATCTCTGCAATTAATCCCAGATTAATTTTCTCTCTCTTCTAATTAATCCCATATTAATTTAGAGTGCGAGTCATACGTCATCGGTGAATCTTTGGGAAGCAACCCATGAGATCCCCGGATATGTTGGCAGTAAATTCGGTCGCCGGACTATCCGAACACGTAAGTACCTAGTACTACGTTTTACCGATTTACAATACAAGGTTGGCTTCTAGCAAAGCGCCATGCCTACCCAATTCTCCAGAATATCCTTACAGGAATAAAGGATCTATATCAAGCGTAGTATACGTAGTATACGTAGTATTGCGTATGTCGATCCAGTATCGGATGATCACGTGCTAGGTCTGGGGCTGGAATTGTGTCTGCCCCGTACGAAGCACATGTCGGATGTCTGGTAACTAGTCTCTATAATCGGATAAACATGACCTTGTCATTTTATCCCAATGACTGCAGTACTTAAGAGTACTAGTACCGTATCCTACGTGACAATCATCTCCATATGACTGGAGTGACACTTCCGTCTTGACATCACACCCAACACACTACGATTCTCAATATACCCAAAATAGGCGTACACAGAACCTGTTAAAGCCCTGAACGACCGCAACCAAAGTATATTGATTGTCGCAAGTATTAGCGGTGCAAGTCTCAGGTTAAGACCAAATACACCTACCCTGATTTCGGACTTCCATAGACACATAGTCATACTACCAATGGAATTCCGATGGGGTCTATCCAAAGCGAAGCTGTTTCCCCTACCATCGGTAAAATAGAACCTCCTATTACACTTGCATGAGTATCCTATACCCAAATATATGAGACTATGTCGTTGTGCCCTCACAACGCGCACAAGTGTAATACTAGTCTTTTATGTATTTATCGATGTCCAATCTCGATAATATTCTGACTAGGGATATTTAATGATTTATCCTTCGTGGACTGATACTGTCTCATATCATTCTCAATCCAGTAACAAATCAAAGGGACCTCCTATCATTTATACATCTAGGTGATCTAATCACAAATGATAAGAGAGCAATCTCCTTTATCACATAGTTAATTTGTATAACAACACCATGATCTGTACAAATAGTGACGCTATGGGTCATAATTGTCCAACAATTAAAGTGTCATTGCATCTAGCATAAAGGATTGAGCACTAAAGTTATCATCACCATGAGTCATCCAAAACTCATGCTCCACTATTTGGTCAACTCTGGGCTCAGGCCCAAGAGGTTTCTCTATCAAATAGAATAACTTCTCAGTTCCCAGGACTATCCTGAGGTATTATTCCCAATTTGAAAATTAAAGCCGTTTAAAGACATTTTCACCCAGGTTTATGTTTTAAACGCTAATCTTTCAGTTATCTTGATTTCAATAGTCCAAATATCCAATCACGATCTCAGGTACTATTGAATATGATTATAGTCCTAACTATATAATCAACTATAATTTGATTATTTAAATTAAAATATATATTGATTACTATAATCCAATTATATAATCAACTATAAATTGAAGTAGTTTGAATACAGTCCAAATGTTTAATTAAAACAACGATTAAATATTAGTCCAACTAATAAATATTTAAGTAATGACGAAAAATTGAAATGAGCGCGTATTGGCAAGTATCTAGACGAAATTGCAAATTTAATACTTGCCTCCCACTATTTTTCGGCAAGCCTCTAACCCTCTGTTGAGTAATCGAGAAACCTTATTTCCTAGTGGGCTAGGATCCCGTTAAATAACACACAACCTTGACTTTGGCCAACAAGCTGTATGATATTTAACTAGGTAGATCTCTAAGATCAATTGGATCTCATCCAGTTCCTAAATCCAGTAGGTGGACATCCAAGTCCGAAACATATATCTAATATATGCCAATATATCCGATATATTCCCTAACTTTTTTCCTCTGAATCTATTAAGCCTTGGCTTTGGCACAACAAACTTAATGATTCCAGTTAAGCGGGACTCATTGACCTTGGACAGCTTCGTAATCGATGTCGATGGACAAGAAGTGATCTTGACTTTGGCCAACAAATCACAACTTAGACAAGAGATGTGGTATGGAACAAAGCCTTCATGATTCAAACACATCTGCGATGGACAAAGGTCTTGACTTTGGCCAACAAACCAGTGGCAATCTTGGATCTTGAGAATGAATCATTCAATGGAAGGAAAAAAAGCTTAATATTTGTTGAGGGTTTTTTCGCGTAATTGGCAACCAATTAATTATCTTTGATTAGGTCTCATCATACACCCTTAAACATGCATTCTAAAAGCATAATAAGGCGCGATAAATAAATTAATAATGATATGCGGATGGATATTTAAAACAACTTGTTCCTAGAACAAATCTCTCCATTTCCTCTCTCCCGCTAGCACAAATCTTACTTCTACCCAATCACATAAA
Organism: Zanthoxylum bungeanum; assembly: GCA_019454045.1. Taxonomy (NCBI): domain Eukaryota; kingdom Viridiplantae; phylum Streptophyta; class Magnoliopsida; order Sapindales; family Rutaceae; genus Zanthoxylum; species Zanthoxylum bungeanum. Next base: position 9,709 of record SKCR01013636.1, read on the forward strand.
ACTTCTAAAGAAACCTCATTTACATTGAGGGGAATAGGTGAGAAGAGAAATACAAAGTGTCAAGAGGTAATAGGCTGGACACGCAGGTCCAATTTAATAAATTCTAAATTTATTACAACAATTTCCAAATTTGCCCTCACCCATCTAATATCCATCTGATATACATTATTCATACATCACATCCATGTATTCACACAAAACATGTTATCAATCAATCTAATCTAATTAATTAATCTGAAATTAATGACCATCCAATGTTCAAACAACGATTTGATTTGCTCGAGTCCAACTCGTTTTAAGAATAAGTACTCAAAGTACGGATTCTTGAATTATATTAAACTATAATATTAAATCCAATTTAATTTGTATTCAATACTAATTCTTTATTTAATTCTAAATTAAATAATTACATTTTATTAATGTACCTTAACGACTTAGATTCTAAATCTAATCATTACGGGTCTCAAAGCCCAATTAACATCCAATGTCAATTTAATTAAAGTCCAATGGGCTTTCAATTAATTTATAAGGCATGGACTTTGGCAACCAAAGCCCAATAAGGAATCACCATTTGCCAAAAATTAATTTAGGCCCATTAGGCCCAATTAAAATATTAAAGGCTCATTTAATCATATTTGGACTTTATGGAAATGGTTTTAGGCCCAATTGGATCCAACCAAGTAACCTAAACCAAAATTGGCCCAACCAAACCCATTAAGCCCAAATACAACTTTATTAGCCCAATTCCAAATTTAGCCCAACTAATTAAATTCTAAAATTCCAAATTTCACAATTCAATTAACTAAAGTGTATTAGCCATAATTAACTACTTAGATCAACATTTCCAAAATACCAATTTACATAATTAATCATGCTTTATAATTATCAATTCATGTCCAACATAATTGAAGCAAAATCAATCTCATTCATGCTTTGAAGCTCACGGCAATTAGAGGGATTTTAAATCTGATTTCGATTTTAATCCAATTAAATCCAAAATCAATTTATCTCATGTCTTCCAACTCATCCAATGATAAAAAAAAAAAAAAATTACCATGACATTAGGGCATCTCTAACTTTCGGCCAAGCCAAAATTTTGGGGAAAAAATAATCCAATTCAATTTTCATCAAATTGATCATGCATAACTCTAAGTTATCATTATTCAAGCATATTCAAACAATCAATTTTATCAAATCATGTTCAAATCAATTTTACCCAAATTTTACCCTAAATCAATTTCATGCTTAATAATTGCTCTGATACCATTGTTGGGTTTTCTAGGTCAAACCAAGATCAAATTAAGCGATGAAATGTGTGAATACATCAAAGTAAGATGGCAGAAATACTCACTTTAATCGGCTTTTGCGATGCGAAGAACACAAAAACAATTCTTCATGGATGATTCGACCAAGCCGCTTTTTGTGCTCCTTGTGTTGATCTTCAAGCTCCAAGCTTTGAGTGTTGATTCCATGCTCATGAAAGGGTTTCCCTATCACCTTGGAATGACTCCTTTGAAGTGTGCTAGCACCTTAGAAAATTGCCACAATTTTTCTTCTTCTTCATTTGCTAGATTCGGCCAAGCCTTTACAAAAGAGGGAGAGAGGCGTGAATGATGGAGAGAGATGGAGAGAGTGGTGTATTTGTATCTAAAACATTTTCCAAGTCATTTTCGAAAGTCAAAAAAACTTTTGGTATATGCTTTCCAAAAGCAATTTAGAGGGGAAAGAGCATTAATTGCTCTCAACCACCTCCATCACCATAAAGGTGACTTGGCACACATCACAAAAAGTGGATGTGACATGTGAGTGACTTGCGATGTGATTTGTGGCCGCATATGATTCAAAATCGGAGTGGCATCGTAAACACATTCTGGGCTCGGGTTCGTTAATTCCGAATTAACGAATTTTCCGTTGTGACATAATTAAATCAAATTTAATTAAATAATTATGCCTAACAAAATTACTATTCACTTTGTTAGTGAATTAATTCTAAATTAACTCGTTTGCCCGAATTAAAATCCAATTTTAATTCCACGTCGAAATCTAATTTCGTTTAATATATCGAATATATTATTTTATCGATTAATTCCAAATTAATCGTTCTCTCTCTCTTTAAATAGAATTTTATCTCAGATAAAATATCTCCGTAATTAATTCTAGATTAATTTTCTCTCTCTTGTAATTAATCCCAGATTAATTATGTCTGAGTCATACGTCATCGGTGAATCTTTGGGAAGCGATCCATGAGATCCCTGGATATGTTGGCAGTAAATCTAGTCGTCGGACTATCCGAACACGTACGTACCTAGTACTACGTTTTTACTGATTTACAAGACATGGTTGGCTTCTAGCAAAGCACCGTGCCCACCCAATTCTCCAGAAATATTCTTAAAGGAATATATAATATGTATCAAGTGTAGTATACATAGTATTGCGTATTATGATCCAGTATCGGATGTCACGTGCTAGGCCTGGGGCTGGAATTGTGTCTGCCCCGTACGAAGCACATATCAGATCTCTGGTAACTAGTCTCTATAATCGGATAAACATGACATTGTCATTTTATCCTGATGACTGCAGTACTTAAGAGTACTAGTACCGTATCCTACGTGACCATCATCTCTATATGACTGGAGTGAGACTTCCGTCTTGACATCACACCCAACACACTACGATTCTCAATATACCCAGCATAGGCGTACACAGAACCTGTTAAAGCCCTGGACGACCGCAACCAAAGTATATTGATTGTCGCAAGTATTAGCGGTGCAAGTCTCAGGTCAAGACCAAATACACCTACCCTGATTTCGGACTTCCATAGACACATAGTCATACTACCAATGGAATTCCGAGAGGGTCTATCCAGAGTGAAGCTGTTTCCGTACAATCGGTAAACACAACCTCCTATTACACTTGCATGAGTATCCAATACCCAAATATATGAGAACTATGTCGTTATGCTCCCATAACACGCACAAGTGCAATACTAGTCTATTCCGCATTATCGATGTCAAATCTCGATAATACTACGACTATGGATGTTTTAATGATTAAACCTTAGTGGATTAATACAGTCTCATATCTTATTAATCCGGAACTAATCATATGGACTTTTATCATTTATATATATATCCCGGTAATCCAATTACAAATGATAAAAGAGCAATTTCCTTTGTCACATAGTTAATTTGTACAACAACACCATGTTCTGTACAAATAGTGATGATATGGGTCATAATTATCCAACAACAAGTGTGATTGAGGGTCGATAATATGAATGAGGTCATAATTGTGACTATGCTCAATATTATTAAGGTTACAATTATAATTATGCTCAATGTGACTAATGGTCAGCAATATGACTGAGATAACTAATATGGCCGATGAATGAGGGTCGGTAATGTGACTGTGCTCACAATTGTGACTGTGCTCAATATGACCTAGAGTCGAAAATTTGACTGAGGTCATAAATATGACTTTAGGTTAGTAATGTGATTGAGGTTACAATTGTGACTATGCTCAATAGGGTTAGCAATGTGACTAAGGGTCGGAAATGTGATTAAGGTAATTAATATGACTAAGGCACATATAACACAACTTTTATTTACCAATGTGACTAAGGTTAAAAAATGTGATTATGACAGAGGTCTAATTTGGACCTTATGTAAATCTGAATTTGAGAGAAGTTTGTTAATGAAAGTTAGAGTTATATATGTCAAGTGTATGTGTATTTTTACATATTGTGATTTTGAGTTCAGATGAAATATATATGACTTTTTAGAAAAGGCTAGTTTGAAATCATTGTTCTCTTAAATTAAAGGTCATTTCTATCCATTTTTCATTGAACCATATTGACAATCCGTATTGTTTTAAAGATTATGATTTGTGCATCGATAATATGTAATTTTTTCATGAAATAATTTATATTTGAGGAATATTTACATTTAAAACACACACCTTATGCATGCGTGTGGGGTATGTGTTTTAATTTTTTTGGGTTATGTCTTATCTCTTATGATAATTTTATTATAATAGGATTAAATGTAATTTTTTAAGTTTGGCATGGGAAAAATGTAACACCCTAGTTATCATGACATGCCTATTATAGTCATTTTTCCACGCAAGATATGTTATTATGCATATAATTATGTATTAATATATTTGAAATCTTTGTAACCTTTCTGGGAGTACGAGAATAACTTTTTCAAGTTTCAGTACCCTTTTTATTTATCTGATTTCATAAACCAACCCTCAGTATTTCAACCATATCTTGATCTATATATATCATTTTTTTAGTGATTTAAGTACTTTTGGAAAGTTTGTACTCAGACTACAACTTTCATCTTAAGCATTTGCCCAAATTTTGGGTGAAACTAAGTCAAACTTGGGCTTAAAATTCAGCATGTGGTTCTATGATAAGAATGGACAAGATTGTGACATGTGGCCTCTCTTGATGGAATTATTTAAATTAAAAATATCTCATGCACTTGTGGCTATTATAAATTTTGTTTTCTCTCTTCTTCCTCTTACATTTCCCACTAACAAAAGGCTCTTCTTCCTCTTCATTTTGTTTCTCCAAGCAACCATGGTTTCTTATGAAATTGAACCACTTTCTTTTGCATCTTCAAGAGCTATTTGAATCAAGGTAAGTCTCATATCCTCTAATTTATCATTGTTGTATAACCTAGCATGATATTTCAAGCTTGTCATATGCATCCATGGAAGATTCAAGCATGATTCATGACCATTATACTTGCAAAAGTTGATTTGGATATTAGCTATACTTAGATTAAGGTTTATCTTCAATGATTGTTCAAGTATTGAGATAGGTTAAGGCTTAGGGTTAGATTGTGTTAATCACATAGACCTTTTTTTTGTTTTTTGTTGGAAATGGAACATATTGTTGATTGGGGAAATGTTTATGTTGAATGTGGCTGTTTGGTGGTGATGGTTTGGTCTAAGGAGTTGGCTATGGTGTGATGCAAAATAACCCTGGAATCGGGCTGGCATCTTGATGCGTAAGGATTTATATTATGATACGACACCAAAATATGTTCTCTGACATGTGTTACACTTTGTGCATATCACGGCGCGGAATGAGTTGCGTCGCGACATGAACAGCTTTAAGGTTGGAGTCACAAAGCGCCACACCTTACGCCGCGACATGCAACACCTTACTTCGCAATGTAGATCTAGATTCAGGATATGTTTTAGCTTATTCCAATACACATCATAAGATGTCAGATAACATCTTATATATCCTTATCAGCATGGATACATGTATCATTGCACACACCCGTTTAGAATCATGAGTATCATAGCATACTAATCGTATTTTGATCGTTATATATATAGATCCTATCAGATTCTATGATGAGAATCCATCCAGTTCCATTTGGACATGTAAGAATTATGACGACAGTTATGTGAGTGAATGCTATTATATATTATGTTTTCATGTTATTTATATCGTAATACACTTTACTTAAGACGTACGTACTATAATTTATGAATCACAATTTATTATATGTAAGTTACATCTTCAGTTTCGCAAGTTATGTTACAAGTTTATAGTTTATGTTTTATAAGTTTGCAGTTCATGTATACATGTTTATGAATCATGTTTTCATGAGTTAAGTATGCATGTTTTCAGTTTATGCTTTCTCGCCATATGTTTTTCAGTTTACGTTAGCACGTTACATGCTTACGATCTACGTTTTCAGTTTGTGTATTCCCATTTTAGAAGTACTGTTTAGGGAATCCGTTTGGACGACGTTCAACCCATACATATTGTAAAATAGGTAATGATTTCATACAAGCATTGTATGCATAAACTAGTACACATGTCAGTTTATGATTTCGTGTTTTCAATCCATGATTTCTATGTTTCAGTCTATAGTTATAACTTTACAGTCCATATGTACAGTCTACAATTTATGTTTTCAGTCGGCAGTTCATGTTTACAGTTTTCAAGCTATATTTTCACGTGTCATGTTTACATATATACAGTTTATATTTTCACGTTACAAGTTTACAGATTATATTGTCAACTTGCATGTCATGATTACAAGTTTATAGTCATGTTTTTCATGTATCATGCTCTTATTTACAGTTTTCAGGTTATGTCTCCTATGTGTTATGTTTACATTTACTTTTTCACGATTATACATTTTCAGTTCATGATTTCCATGAATCTCAGTTTAAATTTTTCAGTAAATGATTTACGAGAAATAAAAGGTTTTCAAACCACCGGTAGAGTATCATCCCCTTATGTATAACTATCCTGGGTACGCCACCTCATCGGGCCTAATGGTCTAACACTCTTATTCATATCTATGTTCATGTTCATGTTCATGTTCATATTTATGTTCTTCTACTTACGCGGTTCTAGGTCTCGTTATCATGATTACATCTTCAGTCCACATTTGTGCTTTCAGATTATGATTCAATTTTCAATCAATGTTTACATGTTACAGTCAACGATTCATGATTACGGTATCAGTTTTCAGTTTACATACATATTTACAGTTTACATTGTGCAGTTAAGTCATGTTATCATATTCACAATTGTAGTTCATGTGTACAATTACAATTTTCAGTTAATGCTTATATGTTACAATTTCAAATCATGTTAACAGTTTGCAATCACGTCATTTTGTGTACAGATTACGTCATGTCTACATTTTCAAGTCATGTTGATGTTGTCTGGTCAAGTTGATGTTTTCATGTTATGTTGACGTTTTTAGTTCATGTTAATGCCTCAGTTCATGTCATAACTCTTGGGTCTTGACATGTTTCTCAGTTTTTATGTTTATAAATTACGAACACGTTATCATGTTTCAATTCTCAAGTCATGTTACAGTTTACAGACATGTTATAGATTTTCAATTCATGTTACAATTTTAAAGTGAGGTTTACGGTAAGAAATCATATTATCATATTCATAGTCATATGTCATATTTGCAACTGTTTCAGGTTTATGTTTTCAGATCATTTTACCATATTAATTGATATTTACGATTTCAGTTCATGATCCATTTTCAATTCATGTAATAGATTTCAGTCATGTTTACAAG
>SKCR01013637.1:0-16801 GCA_019454045.1 Zanthoxylum bungeanum
ATCGATCTAACCTTAGATCGCAAATGTATGAATTGCAGAAGAAGCTATTCCGCTCTCGAATGTCAGAAGGTACATCTATCGAGCACCATGTGTCGCAGATGATTGCTAACATTGAATAGCTGGGTCAGCTAGGTATAACCTTTGAGGCTGAGACTTCTATAGATTTGATCTTGTAGTCTCTTCCTGACAGCTGGAGTGGGTTCATCATGAACTACAATATGATGAACCAAGATCGTTCTCTTGGAGAGTTGATGGCAATGCTGCGTGAAGCAGAAAAAGAGCTATTGAATGGCAAAAAGCGTGTGGCGCACTTCGCTTCAACATCTCAGTCTACCAAAGGCTACTGGAGGTGTAAAGAAGAAGAAGTAGAAGGGCAAGGCCAAATCATCAAAGTCTTTTGGGAAGGCTAAGGAAAAATCCCAAGATTTTTGCCTACAGTGTGGCAAACAGGGTCACTGGAAGCGTGACTGTCGTGAGTACAAGGCGCACATGAAGGAAATCAAAGCGGGTAAGACACCGGCTTCAGGTATGTTTGTTATAGCAATAAACATGTCTACTTTTAGTTTTAAAAATTAGATTTTTGATTCTGGTTGTGGCACTCATATATGTACTGATGTGCAGGATCTGCAGATTAGCAGAAGACTGGCCTCATGAGAGATAGACCTCCGAGTTGGAAATGGGACTAGAGTCACTGTTTTGGCTATTGGGACTTATATTTTGGAACTGCCATCGGGGCAGGTACTAAACTTATCAGACTGTTATTATGTACCTAGTTTGACTAGGAATATTTTTTCTGTATCTTGTTTAGCCCAATGTGGGTATACTTTTGTTTTTAGAAACACTGAGTGTTTTATGTATAAAAATGATTTGGAGATATGCAGTGCTGATGTGAATAATGGTATTTATATTTTAAATATAAATCAATCTCAAACATATAATGTAACAAATAAAAGGATTAAATTAAGTAACACAGATGAAACTTATATGTGGCATTATCGTATGGGACACATTAACAAAACTCGCATATCCACACTTTCGAAGAGTGGGTACTTGGACGGATTTGATCCAAATTCATATGACATCTGCGAATCTTATTTATTAGGCAAAATGCCTAAAACACCTTTTAGCGGTAAATATGCACGTGCCACCGAACTGTTAGCCCTCATTCATAGTGACGTATGTGGGCCCATGTCTATCCAAGTTAGAGGAGGATATGAATACTCCGTAACCTTTACGGATGATGCATCGCTTTCCTTGAGAAGGAATTCCTAAATGCAGTGGTTAGTGGGAAGAAAGTAGAACTCGAAGAAAATCGGAGTGATATTATTCTTGGCACAAAATCCTTAATGGAACATGAACATTTCATCAGGGATGAGACTGTACCACAATCTTCGAATACACAAGAAACGCGTAGGTCGGAGAGAGTCAAAAAACAACCTGAGAGGTATGGGTTTCTGATCTCACCTCATGTGAATATTAATCTTATTGAGGAAGACGAATCGATTACGTATGAGGAAGCGATACGAGGTATCGACTCCAGTTTATGGCAAGATGCCATGAAATTCGAAATGGATTCCATGTACACCAACCAAGTTTGGACATTGGTTGATGCACCAGAAGGCGTAAAGCCTATTGGTTGCAAATGGGTCTTCAAGAAGAAGACCGACATAGATGGCAACATACAAACGTACAAAGCTAGGCTTGTAGCGAAATGGTATCATCAACAACATGGTGTTGATTACGATGAAACTTTTTCACCTGTTACGCTTCCATCCCCACCTTAGGCCCAACAACACTCGCTTTGTCACTATTTGTAGAAGAACTGGCAGAATAATTCGCTTATGTACTCTAGCAGTAGTGGGCGAAGCAAGGGATGGAGCTAGATATGGCAAATGGACGTCAAAATCGCTTTCCTTAACGGAAACCTTTTGGAGGATTGAAGCAAGCATCACGTTCTTGGAACCAACGTTTTGATGAGATCATAAAAGAATATGATTTCATTCAAAACGAGGATGATCCTTGTGTATATAAGAAGGTTAGTGGGAGCACAGTGACATTCATTATCCTTTATGTTGATGATGTATTGCTTATAGGGAATGACATTCCCATGCTACAATCGGTGAAAACTTGGCTTTCTTTAAAATTCTCCGAGAAAGATCTGGGAGAAGCAGCCTTTATTATGGGAATAAAGATCTACCGGGATAGATCTAGAAAGCTGCTTGGACTCTCCCAGAGCACGTACATTGACAAAGTACTGAAGAGATTCAACATGGATCAGTCTAAGAGGGGACTGTTGCCAGTGTCACGTGGCGTCACTCTATCTACGGACATGTGTCCTAAAACTCAAGATGAGAGAGATAACATGAGTCAGATCATGTTCACTTCAGTTTTCGGATCGATAATGTATGCCATGATATGTACGTGATCTGATGTCTCTATGCTTTGAGCATCTGTAGTCGCTATGAGGCCGATCCAGGTGATGGTCACTAGATGGCGGTTAAGAACATCCTTAAGTATCTTAGACGAAATAAGGATGCTTTCTTAATCTATAGAGATGGAGAACTTGAGGTAACCGGGTTTACCGATGCAAGTTTCCAAACTGATAAAGATGAATGTAAGTCACAATCCGGGTACATATTTTGTTTGAACAACGGAGCAGTAAGCCAAAAATCTTCCAACCAAGAGACTGTTACCGATTCAACAACTTAAGCGGAATATATTGCTGCAGCTGAAACAGCAAAGAGGAATTTTGGATCCGTAAATTCCTAATTGGATTAGGAGTAGTTCCGTTAGCAGCTGAGCCTGTTCCATTGTATTGTGACAATAACGAGGCTATAACACAGGCTAAGGAACCGCGGTCTCATCAACGATCCAAGCATGTTCTTTGACGTTTCCATCTGATTCGTGAGATCATACATCATGGCGATGTGAAGATCGAGAAGGTTGCATCAAAGGACAACATTGCAGATCCGCTGACGAAAGCTATTCCTCAGCAAAAGTTTGAGCGACATGTACATAGTTCAGGTGTTAGATACTTGAGTGACTGGCTATAGGCCAAGTGGGAGATTGTTAGACAATTATGACCCATAGCGTCACTATTTGTAAAAGACATTGTGGTTTTTATACAAATTAACTATGTGACAATGGAAATTAATATTTTATCATTTTGTAATTAGATTACTTAAATATATAAATGATAAAAGTCCTTATGATTAGTTCCGGATTATAAGATATGAGACAATATCAATCCACGAACGTTTAATCATTAAATATCCCTAGTCGTAGTATTATCGAGACTAGACATCGATAATGCAGAATAGACTAGTATTGCACTTGTGTGTGTTATGGAAGCGTAACATCATAGTTCTCATATATTTAAGTATTGGATACTTATGCAAGTGTGATATGAGGTTGTGTTTACCGATGGTACAGAAACAACTTCACTCCAGATAGACCCCTGGAATCCCATTAGTAGTATGACTATGTGTCTATGGGAATCCGATTCAGGGTAGGTGTATTTGGTCTTAACTTGAGACTTGCATCGCTAATACTTGCGACAATCAATATGCTTTGGTTTTGGTCGTCCGAGACTTTAACAGGTTATGTGTACGCCTCTTCTGGGTTTATTGAGAATTGTAGTGTATTGGGTGTGATGTCATGACGGAAGTATCACTTCAGTCATATGGAGATGATGATCACGCAGTGATACATAACTGGTTCTCTATTATGTTGCAACTATCAGGATAATATGACAAGGTCATGATTATCCGATTATAGAGACTAGTTGCTTGTGATCCGATATTTGCTTCATACGAGGCAGACACTATTCCATCCTCAGGCCTTGCATGTGACATCTGATACTGGATCGCAATACGCAATACTACGTATACTACGCCTGACAAAGATTATATATTCCTTAAAAGAATATTTCTGGAGAATTGGGTAAGCATGGTGATTTGCTATAAGCCAACCATGTCTTGTAAATCAGTAAGAACGTGGTACCGGGTACGCACATATTCGGATAGTCCGAAGACCGAATTTACTGCCAATATATCCAAGGATCTCATAGGTCGCTTCCCGAAGATTCACCGATGACGTATGACTCGAACAGAATTAATCTGGGATTAATTATAAGAGAGAGAAAATTAATCTGGGATTAATTACGGCGAGAATTTATCTGGGATAAAATTCAAATAGTAGAGAGAGAACGATTAATTTAGAATTAATCAATTAAATAATATATTCTATATATTAAATAAAATTAGATTTCATAACGGAATTAAAATTGGATTTTAATTCGGGCAAATGAATTAATTTAGAATTAATTCGCGAGCGAATTTCGTAATAATTTTGCGAGGCACTATTATTTAATTAAATTGGATTTAATTATGTTGCAACGGAAAATTCATTTAATCGGATTAAGCGAACCCAAGCCCGAAGTGTGTTGAGCAAGCCACTTGAATTTTGAATTAAAGTGGGTCCCACCAACTTACATCACTTGTTCATCAAGTGTCAAAGTTGATTGATGGGAGTAGTTGGAGGCATTAAATGCATTTTCCCTCCAACAATTTGCTTTAGCTTTTTTGAAAAAGCATATACCAAATTTGAGAGACTTTTTGGAAAAACAAAACACAAAACTTGAAAAACTCTCCTCCATTTTTTCTCCCTTGGCCGAACCACCCTCTCCCTATCTTAGAGATTTTGTTGCAAAATTTCAAGAGAGCTAGCACTTAAAGGAGTCATTCAAAGGTGTTAGGGAAACCATTCCCAAGAGTTTGGAATCAAAGATCAAGCTTGGAGCTAAATCAAACATACAATCAAAGGAGATCTTGGAGCACTTCTAAAGGAGGAAAATTTTGATATTCTCTACATCCACTCAACCGATCGTTGTAAGTATTTTTCCGCAATATTACTTCAAGTATTCACATGTTTTATGCAACATCCGATACTGGATTGCAATACGCAATACTACGTATACTACGCCTGACAAAGATTATATATATTCCTTAAAGAATATTTCTGGAGAATTGGGTAGGCATGGTGCTTTGCTAGAAGCCAACTATGTCTTGTAAATCGGTAAGAACGTGGTACGAGGTACGCACGTATTCGGATAGTTCGACGACCGAATTTACTGCCAACATATCCATGGATCTCATGGGTCGCTTCCCGAAGATTCACCGATGACGTTTGACTCGAACATAATTAATCTGGGATTAATTAGAAGAGAGAGAAAATTAATATGGGATTAATTACGGTGAGAATTTATCTGGGATAAAATTCGTATAGAAGAGAGAGAACGATTAATTCAGAATTAATCGATTAAATAATATATTCGATATATTAATTGAAATTAGATTTCAAAGCGGAATTAAAATTTGAATTTAATTCGGGCGAACGAATTAATTTAGAATTAATTCGTAAGCGACTTTAATTGTGTCGTAACGGTAAATTTGTTAATTCGGAATTAAACGAACCTGAGCCCGAGCGAAGTTGCGCGTTGAGATTCTTCGACGTAAATTCGGAATTTATAAGTGGTGAGACCCACTTGACTTACATCACTTTTGACTTGTGATGGAAGTGGTTGAATTGGAGTGTAAATCTAAGCTTACTTGTTTTTTACTCCAACCAATCTCTACACACTTTGTGATTGTTTATTCATTTTTTGAATGACTAATACTAAATCTTGGATTTGGTATATCATAATTTTGATTTTGGAAATCAAATAACACAACTCAAAAATTGAAAAAACTCTCTATCTCTCTTTTCTTTGTTGAAGCCGAGAGCTTCCTTCTCCTAGTGAGAAAATTTATTGCAAATTTTCTTCATTGCTAGCACATCAAAGAGTCTACAAAGGTGATAGGGAAACAATCCCATTGAGTTTGGAATTCATTCATCAAGCTTGAAGCTCAACATACAATCAAAGAAGAAGATCTTGGAGCACTTCTCAAAGAGGAAATTTTGAACTTTCCTACATCCACTTATCCGATCGTTGTAAGTATTTTTCCGCTATCTTACTTCGAGTATTCACATCTTTTATGCTTAATTTGATCCTAGGCTTGTTCTTAGAGAACCCAACAATGATATCATGAGCCAATTTAAGCATGAAATGGATTAGGGTTCATAGTTTACGATTTTGAGAAATAAAAGTTTAATATATTGTTGAGTTGGGATTATGGTCCCTGAGCATGACTTTGCATTTAGATGGTTTAGAACACACTGAGGAAGTCAGAGGCTAATGGGATTAGTACTCATATCCCCTGCCGGTAACATCTCCTAGACTTGGGGATGTTATAGAGAGCCTAGGAAATAATGGCTTAGCAACATGGCTGACGTCACGAGTTGGTGTAATTGTAGAATTTGACCTAGTACATAAGGTGGTGGAGAACTCATTCTAATGGGTTGCCTAATTCGTTTCGCACATGACTTGTAAAAGAAAGAGCAACTAAGACACGTTCACATATACCTGAAGAAGGTGATCACATACCTAATGCATTAATTTGATTTTAAAAAAAAGGACAAAAATATCCCTTGTCTTCCAACTTCGTTTTTTATATATAAAAAAAAAAGGGATTTGATTTTCTCTCTCTTGTTCATTTCTCTCCACTGCCGAAACAAGAAGAACAAAAACCCACAAATTTTGTTTGATCAAAACATGAAAGAAAAGGAAGAAAAATCAAGAAAAAGTTTGGAGGATTTTGGGAATTAAAGGTAATTCAATATTCCTTTGAGCTTGAAATTTGATTTCTTATTTTCTTGATGAACTAGTATGATTCTAGGGTTTCTTTTTCTTTTAGAATTTGGGGCTTTTTGTTTGGTGGTTGGAATTGGAAGAATATGCATGTGTGAAGTAATAAATTGGATGAAATTGATGAATTTTGTATCCAATTTTGTTCAAATTGTCTTGGACAATAAGTTGTCATTCTAGAGTGTAAAATCCACTCATTTTATGCCTAGAATTGTTCTAGAGTGATTCATATGTGTGGTGACTTGATTTGGTGTGTTGATTAATTTGATTAATTATGGATATTTGGATTAAAAGCATGAAAAATGACAAATTCAGTTTCTGCTACAGGTCTGAGTTTGATTCTGATTTTTGTGATGAAATTTATGTGTTTAAAATGTAATGGATGTAATTTGGGAGTCGGCACAATTTCCGGAAAGTGTTTCGGAGTTGAAATAAGCGAAAACGGCCAAAAACGGTGCTACCGGGTGGATTTTGAGCCAACCAGGTGACGGCTGTGAAAACAGTGATTCCGTCACTGTTCTGGCAGCCCGTGTACTGCCCCGACACTATTGGAGCTGACCTGGGCAGTTTCCATAAGTGTCGGGTAGTCGGTTCGGTCAAAAACGCGTTTTAGGCAATTTTACGGAAAAACAGTTTTCGTAAAAGTTTCGTGAGTTTTCAACTATATTTATATTAATATATGATATTAAATAAATTGGTTTAGGTAATATATGAATAAATTATTCATATTAGATATTGAATATTTTATTCGGTATTTTGAAAAGTTTTAAAATACGATATCGCCCGGACTCGCGCTTCCGCTGCGCCCAATACCCAAAACCCCAACAGTAAAAGCTTGATAACCATATAATATTTATTCTTTCAAGACATCTTGTGTGTAATGAATTCAAATTCAATTAAGTATGAAATCAAATCAAATTCAAACTTATATTTAAAAGATAGATTTAATATTGATTGATACCAAATATTAGCTCTGATCAATTACAAACATATATTTTATCAGCTTTTAGTGGCTAATCTTGACAGACAACACATGATTTTTCCACACTGCCAATTATCTTATACTTGCCCTAGTATAATAAAATATAAAATACTCATGCAACTGGATAGGAAGATCCAGTGGCAATGCCACATAGACCTTCAACAGCATCAACATCTCTGAGAATCTTCATATACCCAGCCTCACCCCAACTCTTTCCCCATGAATTCTTAATTAACCAGTATTTAGTTCCATCTTCAGTTGTTCCAAAGCCAACAATAGCAACAGCATGATTACAATGAGTCCCGCATTCTCCATTGAAAATACCGCCTTGATAATTCTGGAAGTCTCGTCCGCCGCCTTCAATACAAACTGATACTGGTTGCATGGTTGCAGCCTGGAGTAAGGCCTTCTCATCATTGGATGGTACATCTTCATATTTACTGATTTTAGCAGCTGCCATGGCTCGCTGTGCCTGACATGTTTCTTGGACTTGCTGGTACGGATAATCCGTCTCGCTGACGAGACCTTGGTTTTGTATAATGTATTGATAGGCATTATCCATCCAACCGCCACCGCATCCGTTATTTCCATTCGTTGAGCAGTCTAATAGTTGCTGCTCCGAAAGTGGAATCAATTGACCACTACACGGCCGCCACAGTTGAAAATGCCCAGCAACATCCTGCATGTATGTATGTATATTGAAATTAGTAAATTAGACGAAACAAAAATATTATAAGTGTAATTGTATTTTGTGATTCACTTACCACATTGGCCTTGGTACTTAATATGAGTGACAGCTCCTTTCTCCCTCCAGTCAATGCTATCTGGAACTTCAGTTAGGTTTTCGTACTTAAAGGATAATGTTGGGGATCGTTTTGACTGACTTGGCATCTTATATCCTGTATATGAAGCACGAAACTCATCATTAGTTGAATCTGAAAAGATATTGGTGCCTAACTTGTATGTTCGATTCCCCTCCATATTAGCCTTCTCAATGTATTCAAGATTTTCCTTGAATATCTTAAGGCGCAATTCCTTCTCTGTGTCATCCTGGTAGGTACGTCCATGGCGAGCCATCCAGTTTTCGTGTTTCTCAGTCATGGATGATTCATGGAATGAACGGGACACGACTTGAGATGCCCAAGTCACCATAATAATTAACATGGGAATGATTAAAAAATTCTTAAATATTAAACCATGGTTTGAAGAGGTTTTTTTGTAAAGGGATTCACTAGCTATTTTTGCAGGTGGTGAAGAATCGAATCACCCATCGTAGCAAAATATATAATACTTTGCGTTAAATTGCCCTGCCTCATATTTCACGGTTACCAATCAAGCTATGTAATATGCGTAAATTATCACCGTGATGCTAGGAGATTACAACTTCGCCGTATCGTTGGGGTGGGGCTATTACTTATTTCAGCTTAGTTACAAAGGACTTCTGCACTATGTCAAATGGGAACGGCCTGAAAACTACCGGCATGGATTTTTATTAGATTATTTAGCATAAGACAATAAGTATGGTTTCATACCACCTGTTTCCATTAGAATCTCCTTTATCAAAAACTCTTGTTTGGATTCCTTCCTTGGAGGTTCCATACATTCCATTTTCCTTTCTTATAGCTCCTTAATGTTTTAACATATTTTCATTTAGTGTGATTATTGTTCTTTTTTGGTCCATGATTTAGGACTAAAAAAATCTTCCTGAATTTCAATCGGGTTTTTAAAATCTGGAGGAAAAATTATTCCACATCGAGCAGTTTAGGATCTCGAATCCTAATCGCGATTATGGATTTTCATTCAATCTTTAACTTACTGGGTTTCATTTAATTTTAATAAATGAGGAAGATTTTATTTAATATATTCTATCACAAATTATTGTGACAGTTTTATGATAGAAATTTTATCTATAACAAACTTTATGACGGATTTATGATAGAATATTATATATCACAAAATTAAAAAAATAATAAAAAATATTACATTGCCAAATTTCGAACATGTGACTTGGATCCCAAAAATACTTATCCTAAAGAGTTTCCACAAGACAAAAAACGTTAAATAAAAATATTTTTTCTAATATTATTTATAATAAATATATAGAATTTAATTTTTCAATTTTAAGACCAAAAAAAAAATGAAATCCTAGACCAGACTGGATCAAAATATTTCATCACCGTCTCTTTTGCAAACCAAATCACTCGTATGTTGAGCAACCATTTTAACGATTAAATCTCCCTCATTGAGCAGTCGCCGTGAAGCAGCCAATGTCAGGTAGCAGCCGTCGTGAAGAAACAAATTCAACGGTCTCAGTTTCTCTCATCAGTCATCAGAGAAATCTTCTTCATTGGCGTCCGCGTCGCAAGCTTGTAGCAGTTCTCCATTCTTGTACCAGAAGCCGTCATGTTCGTTGTCACACCCGTCCCCTTAGGTAGAGTAGGGGAGACGGAGATGTGAAACAGATAGAATTTTCCCTCTAAAATGGACTAATCCTTCAAATATAAAAAAATCAAATCAAATCTGAATAATATCCTTATATTTATATGATCTCTATGAACCAACTCAAAATAATCGTCCATAATAAATGAAAATACTTCATGTATCAAAAGTAGGCTCAGTGTCTATAACCAAATAACAATACATTCAAGAAAGACATATCTAAACCCTAATCCTAAGACATAATAAAGACATTTTACCGTTGGCACAACCTTTCTCTACTGGCAGGAAATGATGATGGAACAACAAATGAAAAATGAATGATCTACTAATCTGGTTAACCTATAAAATTTTAAGGAATGTGTAAGCTCACGCTTAGTGCAATGGATCACAGCTTAGTGCCGTGGATAAACAAGTAACAAGATGGACCGAATAAGTCTTTCATAATATAAAATAAATACATAAAGCTGTAAACTGATATATATATATATATAACATTTGCTTGAAATCGTAAATCTTATTTCTCCTAAATCTCATCCTGCACAAGAATACTCTATAAAAATAAAGTTGTTCATTCATCTATATGATAAAGCTGGCAACATGGGTCATCCCCACGGCAATAACTGGCATCCGGAGCAAAACTGGCAACATGAGACCTCGTCTCACGGCAAATCATCTAGCACGTATAAGTACACGGCCTGAAAACTACCGGCATGGATTTTTATTAGATTATTTAGCATAAGACAATAAGTATGGTTTCATACCACCTGTTTCCATTAGAATCTCCTTTATCAAAAACTCTTGTTTGGATTCCTTCCTTGGAGGTTCCATACATTCCATTTTCCTTTCTTATAGCTCCTTAATGTTTTAACATATTTTCATTTAGGGTGATTATTGTTCTTTTTTGGTCCATGATTTAGGATGAAAAAAATCGTCCTGAATTTCAATCGGATTTTTAAAATCTGGACGAAAAATCATCCCACATCGAGCAGTATTGGATCTCGAATCCTAATTGAGACTAGGGATTTTCAGTCAATCTTTAACTTACTGGGTTTCATTTAATTTTAATAAATGAAAAATATTTTATTTAATATATACTATCACGAATGATTGTGACAGTTTTATGATAGAAATTTTATCTATAACAAATTTTATGACGATTTTAAAATATTTCAGCGCCGTCTCTTTTGCAAACCAAATCACTCGTATGTTGAGCAACCATTTTATTGATTAAATCTCCCTCATTGAGCAGTCGTCGTGAAGCAGACAATGTCAGGAAGCAGCCGTCGTGAAGAAACAAATTCAACGGTCTCAGTTTCTCTCACCAGCAATTAGAGAAATCTTCTTCATCGGCGTCCGCGTCGCAAGCTCGTAGCAGTTCTCCTTTCTTGTACCAGAAGCTGTCATGTTCGTTGTCACATCTGTCCCCTTAGGTAGAGTAAGGGTGAGACGGAGATGTGAAACATACGAAGTTTTCCCTATAAAACGGACTAATTCGCCAAATATAAAAAAATCAAATCTGATTTCGCCCGAACAACGCTTCCGCTGCGTATGACCCCAACAAAGATAATAAAGGTTGGGGCCGGTTTGGAGCCAAGTTTGAGGGAACGATTGCTGAATTTTCTACAGGAGTATGCAGATGTCTTCGCAAAGGATCACGGAGATATGCCTGGAATCGACCCCAAATTCATCAGTCACCGCTTGGCGGTTGATCGAGCTCACAAGCCGGTGAAGCAAAAGAGGAGGATTTTCAACCAGGAATGATACGGCGCGATTCGGGCAGAGGTTGAAAAGTTACTAAAAGTCAGAATCATCCGAGAGGTTAAATACCCGGAGTGGGTATCCAACGTGGTCTTGGTAAAAAAGGGCAAAGGGAAGGGGATGATGTGCGTCGACTTCTCCGACCTGAACAAAGCCTTCCTGAAGGACAACTTCCTGCTCCCTAACATAGACCAGCTGGTGGACTCTACGACATGTCATGGAAAACACAGTTTCATGGATGCTTTCTCGGGGTACAACCAGGTCAGGATGCATGCCGATGACGAAGCAAAAAAAACCTTCATTACTGACCAAAGACTGTATTGTTATAAGGTGATGTCTTTCGGATTGAAGAGTGTTGGGGCAACGTATCAGAGGTTGGTGAACAAGGTCTTCAAGCCACTCATCGGTAAGACAATGTAGGTCTATGTCAATGACATGATCAAAATGACGGAGAAACCCGAGGACCATCTGGTCAACCTCAAAGGGACGTTTGAGCTGTTGAGGAAGCACAACATAAGGCTAAATCCAGATAACTGTGCCTTTGGTGTATCTTCGGGAAAGTTTTAGGGGAATATGGTCAGTGTAAATCCTCAGAAAAGCAAGGCAATATTGGACTTAAAACCCCCGAGGACGGTCAATAAGTGCAGAGTTTAACGGGTCGGGTGGCGGCACTAAACCGATTTTATCTATAAAGCCACTGATAAGTTTAACATCTTCTTCTAAGTGATCAAGAAGGCCAAGAAAGTAGTCAGTTGGACAACTGAGTGCTATGATGTATTCCAACAACTCAAAGAGGCGACCTGGTGTCTCATATGCTTTGAGCATATGGAGTCACAATCAGGCCAATCCGAGTGATGGTCACTGGATTGATGTTAAGAAATTCCTTACGTATCTTAGATGATATAAGGATGTTTTCTTAAACTATGGAGAAGGAGAACTTGAAGTGATTGTGTTCACTGTTGCAAGTTTCCTAACCGATAAAAATGACTATAAGTCGTAATAACGGTACTATATAGTTTGAATAATGGAATAGTGAGCTGGAAATCTTCCAAGCAAGATACTGTTATCGAATAAACAACAAAAGCGAAATATTACTGCAGTTGAGGCAGCAATAGAAGCCATTTGGATTTTAATAATCCTAATTGGATTAGGAGTAGTTCTGTTAGCAGCTGAGTTAGGCTACATCACAGGCTAAAGAATTAATGGTCTCATCAACGATCCAAGTATATACTTCAACTATTCATCTGATTCGTTCGGATCATACATCGTGGCGATGTGATGATCGAATAAATTGCATCAGATGATAACTTTGTAAATCCGCTGACGAAAGCAGTTTCTCAGCAGAAGTTTGAGCGAACCGCACATAGTTCAAGTGTAAGACACTTGAGTGATTGGCTATAGGCCAAGTGGGAGATTGTTGGACAATTATGACCCATAGCATCACTATTTGTACAGATCATGGTGTTGTTGTACAAATTAACTATGTGACAAAGGAAATTGCTCTTTTATCATTTATAATTAGAATATCGGGATATATAAATGATAAAAGTCCGTATGATTAGTTCTAGATTGATAAGATATGAGACAATATCAATCCATTAAGGTTTAATCATTAAAACATCCCTAGTCGAAGTATTATTGAGATTAGACATCGATAATGCGGAATAGACTAGTATTGCACTTGTGCGTGTTATGGGAGCATAACGGCATAGTTCTCATATATTTAAGTATTGGATACTTATGTAAGTGTAATAGAAGGTTGTGTTTACTGATGGTACGGAAATAGCTTCGCTCTGGATGGACCCCTTGGAATTCCATTGGTAGTATGACTATGTGTCTATGGAAGTCCGAATCAAGGTAGGTGTATTTGGTCTTAACCTGAGACTTGGACCGCTAATACTTGCGACAATCAATATACTTTGGTTTTGGTCGTCCAGGGCTTTAACCGGTTCTGTGTACGCCTCTTCTGGGTATATTGAGAATCGTAGTGTATTGGGTGTGATGTCAAGATAGAAGTATCACTCCAGTCATAGTGGAGATGATGGTCACGTAGGATACGAAACTAGTACTCTTATGTACTACAGTCATCGGGATAATATGACAAGGTCATGATTATCTGATTATAGAGACTAGTTACCAGAGATCCGACATGTGCTTCGTACGGGGCAGACACAATTCCAGCCCCAGGCCTAGCACGTGACATCCGATACTGGATCGCAATACGCAATACTACGTATACTACGCCTGATATAGATTACATATTCTTTTAAGAATATTTCTGGAGAATTGGGTAGGCACGATGCTTTGCTAGAAGCCAACCATGTCTTGTAAATCGGTAAAACGTAGTACTAGGTACGTACGTGTTCGGATAGTCCGACGACCAGATTTACTACCAACATATCCAGGGATCTCATGGATCGCTTCCCGAAGATTCACCGATGACGTATGACTCGCACATAATTAATCTGGGATTAATTAGTAGAGAAAGAAAATTAATCTAGGATTAATTACAGAGATATTTTATCTGGGATAAAATATTAATTAAAGAGAGAGAACGATTAATTTGAAATTAATCGATAAATTAATATATTCGATATATTAAATGAAATTAGATTTCGACGCAGAATTAAAATTAGATTTTAATTCGGGCGAACGAGTTAATTTAGAATTAATTCGTTAGCGACGTGAATAGTAATTTTGCTAGGCATAATTATTTAATTAAATTTGATTTAATTACGTCGCAACGGAAAATTCGTTAATTCGGAATTAGCGAACCCGAGCCCGGGAGTGTTTGCGGGCCCACTCGCATTTCGAATTTAAGTGCGGCCCATAAGTCACATCAACCGTCAAATCACTAATCAATCAAGTGATGGAAGTCATATCACTTTGAGTGAAGTGATGCTTGTCATCATTGATTGATGTGAATAGTTGATGGTGGTTGTTGAATGCATTTAATGCCATTTTTCCCTCACTTTTGCTTTTTTGTTTTTTGGAAAAACAAATACAAAATGTGTAGATATTTTGGTATATGTTTTATTAGGTTTTAGAAACCAAAATACAACAACACAACTCCTCTCTCTCTCTCTCCCTCTCCATTTTCGGCCTTAGGCCATTTTCTTCTCTCACACAATCCTTCAAAGCCGAGAGCAAGAAGAACAACAAGGAAGATTTGTGGCAAATTCTTCCTAGTGCTAGCACACCAAATAGTCATCTAAAAGTGATAGGGAAACAAACCCTTGAGCATGGAATCACCATTTACAAAGCTTGGAACTTGGAGCACACAAATGGAGATGACCGAAAATCATGGAGCACAAAAACAAGGGCTTGGCCGAGAGCTTCAATGGTGAAGAAATTTTTGTTGTTCCTCGCTTCGCAAAAGCCGATCAAAGTGAGTATTCCGCAACTTAACTTTGATGTATTCACATATTTAAATGTTTAAATTTGATCTTATGACTATAGTAGAAACCCAACAAGTCATACATGGATGGCAACATACAAATGTACACAACTAGGCTTGTACAGAAAGGGTATAGTCAAAGACATAGTGTCAACTACGACGAAACATTTTCACCTGTTGCCATGATTAAATCCATTCGGATAATGCTTGCTATAACTGCATATTTCATTTATGAAATATGACAGTTGGATGCCAAAACCGCTTTCCTTAACGGAAATCTTTTGGAGGATGTTTGTATGTGTGGGACACAGGAACTGGGCGACGCATACTGTCCCGGGCTCGCGGCCCGGTCGGGAGTACGGAGTAGCCACAGGGGACTAAACCATAGAATAATGGAGTCACCACCCTGTGTGAACCGTGAAAATGAGATTTAAGGCCGCACTTACCCCTCGCAAGGGAAGACCTCAAACCATTGGGTTCGGAATGGTCTCTTACTTATGTCACTTGTAATGAAAGGATTTGTGTAATAATTTAATCAAGCTTAAGTAACACTTATTTCCAAGAGTATCATGCTTCTAAGTTCATATGCGCAAAAATAAAACTTACACCTAAATTTGCATATATCTTACATTTAAGATTGCATGCTTGAAAGTAAATCAAAGTAGCAACGAACATACAACTTCATTGGCATATTGTGTTCATGGAAGCACAAGCACACACTAACCACGCAAGCACCCATATAAGCGAATCAAATAATGTCGACATGTGATTTCATAGACATGTCATACTTATACGTGCGAAAGCATAAACAAAGAGCCATTACATGTCCATGTATAAATAAAAGAGTCAACTAAGTACATAATGCAAAAAGACAATTAAGGATGCAATTAGGCATTAAAGTAAGCATGCTATGACGTGGTGCAAAAGGAGATAACTAATATGGACACAAACACACATGTGAGCACTTTTCCAAGTGGTACGTGGAATTGTATCCCAAGTACAGACCGCACTACCGTCCATTCGAAATCGGTTACGGAATTTATGTCTGGGTTTCCATCTGATATACCACAAGAAATAATACTCAAATGCTATCACGACATGGATATATGAATTGTAATACGTTAAACACATTGTACTCATACATGTTGGGAATACAGATGAACGACACCTACACAATCTTGCGTAATACAGAGAAGCAATCAGGTTTATGAAAAGATAGCTACTAGGAACAATTATGTATGAAATCTGATGAAAATGACTCAGTTTAGTGGGTGCGCGTTCGCGTAGCGTTCGAGAGCGCGTTCGAACGGTAAATAGAAGGTTCACGTTCGTATAGCGTTCGAGAACGCGTTCGAACGGAGCCAGACCTGATGCATGAAACACTAAGAAAAATGCGTGCGCGTTCGCGTAGCGTTTGAGAACGCATACGAACGATAAACAGAAGGTTCACGTTCGTATGGCGTTCGAGAACACGTTCGAA
>SKCR01013638.1:0-16830 GCA_019454045.1 Zanthoxylum bungeanum
ATAGCCTAAACCAAACTTGGTACAACCAAGCCCATTAAGCCCAATTACAACTTACACGTCCAATTCCAAATTTGGCCCAATTAATTAAATTACCAAAATTCCAAATTTCATAAACTTAATAACCTACATGTATGCCATAATTAATTACCAAATCAATATTTCCAAAATACTAATTCACTCAATAATTTTGCAAATCATCATCAACTTATGTCCAACACAATTTGAATCAAAAAATCACATCATTTTAATGCTTTAAGCTCACGGTATTTATGGGTTTTTAGTGTCCGATTTCGTTTTAAATCCAAGAATTACAAATCAATATTCCCATTGTTTCAAGTCACCAAGATCAAATGAACAAAAAAATTACAATGACTTTAGGGCACTATGATTTGCGGCCAAGCCTATATTTTGGGGAAAATTTGATCCAATCCAATTTTCAAAAAATTGATCACAAATAACTCCAAGTCATCATATACAAGATGCTAAAACAAGTAATTTCACTCAAACATGCTAAATCCAATTTACCCAATTTTACCTAATCAAATTTTCATGCTCAAAATGGCTCAAGATACCATTGTTGGGTTTGTACTATGGTCCCGGGATCAATTCAAGCATAAAACATGTTGTGAATACTCAAAGAGGGTCTGGCGGAATCATACTTAAATCGATCGGTATGCGATGCGAGGAATAACAAAAAATATTCAAGCTTTAAGTACAAAGAAGAAGCTCTCGGTTTTGGGCTCCATTTTGTCCTCCATTTCGGTCTCAAGCCTGTCCAATGCAGGAGAAAATCTCTCCCCATTAGTGTGCATTCCATGCCCAACTGGATGTTTCCTATTGTTGGTTTCTATAATATGTCCCAAAGGAAGATTAAGCATTCATGAAATACTATAAAGAATATATAAAAGACTTGAAGCATGGCGGAATCATACTTACAAAGCTATGTGATGAAGAAGATGATCAAATGGTGGAAGCTCCAAGTGTTGGAAGATTCGGCCAAGAGGAGGAAGAAGACTTGAAGCTCCAAGCTTTTGTATTCCAAGCTCTTTGATGGTTTCCCTATCACCTCTTTTGATCCCTTGCTTGTGCTAGCAAAATTGGAGAAATAGAAGATCAAATCTTCCTTGCCCTTGTCAATGGAGTTCTCGGCAATTTGAGAGAGAAGAGAGATTTTGTGTAAAGTCTTAATTGATCTTTGTTTTACCAAAAATCAATTTATATTTATGTTATAATTTATTAAAATAAATAATAAATCTATGACATAAACCATGCAATGGCTTAGAGTGTCAAACACTCAAACTCCATGCAAGCCTTTGAGTGTAATGCACACTATCACCATGCAATGCCTTAGAGTGTTTTGTACACTATTAACATGCAATGCCTTATCAATAAAATAATGCATATAATGACAAGTGTCATGTGGGGCCCACACGTTCCCAAATGAAAGTGGGCCCACGTCCACTCACGCGTTCGGGTTCGATATTTCCGAAATACCGAACTTGCGTCGCGACGTTAATTAAATCGGATTTAAATAAATAATCGCTCCTAGCGAAATTATTATTTACGTCGCTTACGAATAATTCTAAATTAACTCGTATGCCCGAATTAAAATCTAATTTTAATTTCGCGTCGAAATCGAATTTCGATTATTATATCGAATACAATAATTTTATCGATTAATTCCAAATTAATCGTTCTCTCTCTAAATTAGGCACTTTATCCAAGATAAAGTTTCTCCGCAATTAATCCAAGATTAATTAAGTCCGAATCAAATATCATAGGTGAATCTTCAGGAAGCGACCCAAGAGATCTCCGGATATTTTGGCAGTAAATACGGTCGTCGGATAATCCGAACACGTACGTACCTCGTACTACGTCTTTACCGATTACAAGACAAGGTTGGCTTCTAGCAAAGCGCCATGCCTACCCAATTCTCCAGAAATATTCTTATAGGAATATAAGATCTGTATCAGGCGTAGTATACCGTAGTATTCGTACATCGATCCAGTATCGGATGATCACATGCTAGGCCTGGGGCTGGAGATGTGTCTGCCCCGTACGAAACATATATCGGACATCAAGCAACTAGTCTCTTTAAATCGGACAATCCTGACCTTGTCATATTGTCCCGACGGTTGCAACCTTTTATAGAGTACTAGTTCTGTGTCCTGCGTGATCATCACCTCCATATGTCTGAAGCGATACTTCCATCTTGACATCACATCCAGTACACTACGATTCTCGATAAACCCAGAAGAGGTGTACACAGAACCGGTTAAGGTCCCCAACCACCAAAACTAAAGTTTACCGATTGTCGCAAGTACTAGCGATGTAAGTCTCAGGTTAAGACCATATACACCTACCCTGATGCGGCCCTCCCATAGACACGTAGACATACTACCAATGGGATTCCGCGGGGTCTATCCAGAGCGAAGCTGTTTTCCGTACCATCGGTAAAACACAACCTCCTATCGCACTTGCATAAGTATCCAATACTTTCATAATGAAAACATCCATACTCTCGCATAGCACAACTACGTGCTACATTGCGTATAGATATATATCCGCTATATGACCGTTGTGCTCAAGTGCACAAGCGATACTAGTTATCCGCTTATCGATGTCAGTCTCGATAATACTACGACTAGGGATATTTAATGATAAACCTTTGGGGACTGATACTGTCTCATATCATTCTCAGTCCAGGTACTAATCATAGGACTTTCGCCATTTATAAGTCAAAGTAAATAATATTACAAAACGGCAAAAGGCAATTTCATTATCACATAGTTAATTTTGTACAATAATACAATATCATTTACAAACAGTGACGCTATGGGACATAATGTCTAACAATCTCCCACTTGGCCTATAGCCAGTCACTCAAGCATCTAATACCCGAACTATGTATGTGTCGTTCAAAAACTTGCTGTAGAACAGCTTTCGTCAGCGGATCTGCAATGTTGTCATCTGATGTGACCTTCTCGACTTTTACATCGCCACGATGTATAATCTCCCGAATCAGATGATAACGTCGAAGAACATGCTTGGACCGTTGATGAGACCTTGGTTCCTTAGCCTGTGCTATAGCCCCGTTATTGTCACAATACAATGGAACGGGCTCAGCTGCTAACGGAACTACTCCTAATCCGATTAGGAACTTTCGGATCCAAACTGCCTCCTTTGCTGCTTCAGATGCAGCGATGTACTCCGCTTCTGTTGTTGAATCGGCAACAGTATCTTGCTTGGAAGATTTCCAGCTCACTGCTCCGTTATTCAAGCAAAAAATGTACCCGGATTGCGACTTGTAGTCATCCTTGTCGGTTTGGAAACTTGCATCGGTATACCCAGATACCGCAAGTTCTCCACCTCCATAAATTAAGAAAGCATCCTTAGTTCGTTTAAGATACTTAAGGATATTCTTAACTGCTATCCAGTGACCTTCACCTGGATCGGCCTGATAGCGACTGCACATGCTCAAAGCATATGAGACATCAGGTCGTGTACATATCATGGCATACATGATCGATCCGACTGCCGAGGCGAACGGTATCCGACTCATGTGTCTCTCTCTTCCTGAGTCTTAGGGCACATGTCCTTAGACAGAGAGGTACCACGTACCATTGGAACCAATCCCCTCTTGGATTGTTCCATGTTGAATCTCTTCAACACTTTATCAATGTATGTACTCTGGGAGAGTCCAAGCAGCTTTCTAGATCTATCCCTGTAGATCTTTATTCCAAGAATAAAGGCTGCTTCTCCCAGATCTTTCATGGAGAATTTTAATGAAAGCCAAGCTTTCACCGACGTTAGCATGGGAATGTCATTGCCTATAAGCAATACGTCGTCGACATAAAGGACAATAAAAGTAAGTGCTCTCCCACTAACCTTCTTGTATACACAAGGGTCATCTGCGTTTTGCACGAAATCATATTCCTTTATGATCTCATCAAAACGCTGATTCCATGACCGTGATGCTTGCTTCAATCCATAAATGGATCGATTTAACTTGCAAACCTTGTTTGCAAGTCTAGGTACGATAAAACCGTCAGGTGCTGTTGCATATAAACATCCTCCAAAAGGTTTCCGTTAAGGAAAGCGGTTTTAACGTCCATTCTGCCATATCTCGAAGTCGAAATATGCAGCTATTGCAAGCATTATCCGAATGGATTTAATCATGGCAACGGGTGAGAAGGTTTCGTCATAATCAATACCATATTGTTGACGATACCCCTTCGCTACAAGCCTAGCCTTGTACGTTTGTACGTTGCCATCCATGTCGGTCTTCTTCTTGAAGATCCATCTGCATCCAATAGGCTTTACGCCTTCTGGTGCATCAACCAGTGTCCAAACTTGGTTGGCGTACATGGAATCCATCTCGGACTTCATGGCTTCTTGCCATAAAGCGGAATCGATATTTTGTATCGCTTCCTCATACGTAGCCGGCTCATTATCCTCAATAAGATTAATATCTATATGAGGTGAGATCAGGAACCCATACCTCTCAGGTACTGTTCTGACTCTCTCCGACCTACGCGGTCCTTGTGTATGTGAAGTTGTGAAGTTTGGGTACAGACTCATCCCGGATGGTCTGTTCTTGTTCCGTCGTTGATTCATTGCCAGGAACAGTATCACTACGATCTTCATCGAGTTCTACTTTCCTCCCACTTACAACTGCATTTAGGAATTCCTTCTCAAGGAAAACCGCATGTAGAGCAACAAATACTTTGTTCTCTTGTGGGTAATAGAAGTAATATCCTTTGGTTTCCCTAGGATATCCAACGAAAAGGCATTTATCAGATTTGGGTTCAAGTTTGGTGCCTTCCAAACGTTTAACATATGCCCAGCATCCCCAAATCTTTAGGAAAGAGAAACCTGGTTTCCTTCCTGTCCATATCTCATATGGGGTCTGTTCAACAGACTTCGACGGTACCTTATTCAAAATAAGTATAGCACTGTTTAATGCGTATCCCCAGAAGGATATTGGTAGCTCAGTGCGACTCATCATTGACCTCACCATGTCCAACAAGGTGCGGTTTCTCCGTTCGGACACACCGTTTAATTGTGGTGTTCCAGGAGGAGTCCACTGTGAAAGAATACCATATTCTTTCAAGTAATCTTGAAACTCATAACTTAAGTATTCGCCACCACGGTCTGACCGTAATGTCTTGATACTCATCCCTGTTTGTTTCTCCACTTCGTGTCGAAACTCTTTGAATTTCTCAAAAGTTTCCGACTTGTGTCTCATAAGATACACATAACCGTAACGAGATGCATCATCTGTAAAGGTTACGAAGTAGTGAAATCCACCTCTAGCCTGGCTAGACATGGGCCCGCATACATCAGTATGAACGAGAGCTAACAGTTCTGTGGCACGTTCACCTTTACCGCTAAAAGGTGATTTAGGCATTTTGCCTAAAAGACAAGATTCGCAGACGTCATATGAATTGGGATCAAATTCGTCCAAGTAGTACCCACTCTTTGAAAGTGTGGATATGCGAGTCTTGTTGATGTGTCCTAGACGACAATGCCACATATAAGCTTCATCTTTTAGATTACTCTTTTGAGCCTTTTGTTTGTCATTTTAGGAGATTCATTTATATTCAAAATATAAAGACCGTTATTTGCAACAGCTGTGCAAATTTCTGTATCATTTTTATATAAATAACACCCTGTGTTCCTGAATACAAAAGTGTAACCCTGCTGGGTTAACAAGGATACAGATATAATATTCCTAGTTAAACTAGGCACAAAATAACAGTTCAAAAGTTTAAGTTCATGCCCTGAGGGCAGTACTAAAACAAAGTCCTACGGCCAAAACAGCAACTGGTGTTCCGTTTCCGACCCGTAGATCCATCTCCCCTGATGCCAGCACCCTGCTATCATGCAGATCCTGCACATCAGTACAAATATGAGCACCACAACCAGAATCAAAAATCCAATTTTTAAAACTAGAAGTATTCATATTTATCTCAATAACAAACATACCAGAGGCAATGGCCTTGCCAGCCTTGATATCCTCCCTCTGCACAATGCTCATTCGGCAGTCACGTTTCCAGTGACCCCTCTTGCCGCAGTTAAGGCAGATGTCCCGAGATTTGTCCTTTGGCTTCCTAGAAGCCACTGTCAACTTGCCTTTACCCTTCTTCTTGAACTTCTTCTTCCTTGCACCTCCAATTGCCTTGGGGCCACCCTTTGGCGCATGAGAGGTCAATGCAAAATGCGCCTCGCGCTTGCTCCCCTTTAGGAGTTCCCTTTCGGACTCCTTCAGCACAGACAACAACTCTCCAAGAGTGTCGTCAGTATCCATCAACTTGTAGTTGACTATGATTTGTTTCCAAGTATCAGGAAGTGACTGCAAGATCATATCTATAGTCAGATCAGCCTCCAAGACTATTCCATATTGGCCAACTCATCAATATCGGCAATCATTTGAGCCCCGTGGGCTTCAACTGATGCGCCGTCTGTCATCCGGGAGCGGAAGAGTTTCCTTACTAGCTCGTACCTCTTCATCCGCTTATTGGTGTGGTGAAGATCACGCAATCTTGCCATCATGTTATAGGGATCCAAATCCCTATTCTGGCGTCTGAAATGCTGAGTCATTGCAGCTAGCATAACTGACTGAGCTTGGTCACAATCATCACTATGAGTTTTCCATAACTCTAGCTCCAGTGGCTCAGTGGGTTTAGGCGGGAGAGGTCTCTGAATAGTATACAGTATCCTCTCAGCCCCAAGCACTATCTTGAGGTTCATTTCCCAGTCGGCAAAGTTTGTCCCTTTGAAGACATTATCGCCCATGATTATGTCGCGGATATTACCTTTGCCAATCATCTTGACAACTATAGTCCAACTATAAAGTCAACGATGTTATGGGTACAGTCAAACTGTTACATAAAAAATAACAATA
This sequence comes from Zanthoxylum bungeanum, assembly GCA_019454045.1. Classification (NCBI taxonomy): domain Eukaryota; kingdom Viridiplantae; phylum Streptophyta; class Magnoliopsida; order Sapindales; family Rutaceae; genus Zanthoxylum; species Zanthoxylum bungeanum. The sequence goes on from SKCR01013638.1 coordinate 6,908, forward strand.
TATTAGTCCAACTAATTATTTAAATATTGACGAAATAATTTTGAAAGACGCGTAAGGCTAAATATTTGAATGAAATTGCAAATTCAATAATAGCCTCCCACTATTTTCTTCAAGTTTCTAACCCTCTGTAGAGAACTCGGGAAATCGAATTTCCTAGTGGGCTAGGATCCCGTAAATAACACACAACTTTGACTTTGGCCAAAAGTTGTATGATATTTAACTAGGTAGATCTCGAAGATCAATTGGATCCCATCCAATTCCTAGATCCGGTAGGTGGACATCCAAGTCCGAAACATATATATCTAATACATATGTCAATGTATCTAATACATTTTCCTAACCATTTCCTCTGAATCAACTAAGCCTTGGCTTTGGCACAACAAACCTATGATTCAGTTAAGCGGGACCCATTGACAAGGAAATTTCGTAATCAATGTCGATGGACAAGAAGTGATCTTGACTTTGGCCAACAACTCAATTTGCAATTTGATAAACAACAACTGGACAGGAGATGTGGAACAAAACTCTCATGATTCAAAACATCCTCAATTGACAAAGGTTGTGACTTTGGCCAACAAACCAATGCCAATTTCGGATCTTGAGAAAGAACACATTCAACGGAAGGATAATAGCTTAATATATTTGAGGGATTTTTGCGTAATTGGCAACCAATTTAATTATCTTTGTTAGGTCTCATCATCATACACACCTTAGCATGCTTCTAAACTCATAAAACGCCGTAAAAGTAATAGTAATAGTGATAGTGAATGCGGATGGATATAAACAATGTTCCTAGAACAAACACTCCCTTTCCTCTCCCCCTAGCACTATTCTACTATTCTACTACCCAATTACATACAATAAGAGAAACCTCATTTACATTGAGGGGAATTAGGTGAGAAGAGAATACAAAGAGATAAAGAGATAAGGCTGGACACGCAGGTCCAATTTATAAATTCCAAATTTACAATAATTTCTAAAATTACCCTTTCCCTTCTAATATCCATCCGATATACACTATTCATTCATCACATACATATATATTCAAACAAGACATGCTTTTACAACCAATCTAATCCAATTTAATTAGTCTTTGTTAAAGTGATCATCCAATGTTCAAACAATGGTTTGATTTTGCGCGAGTCCAACTCGATTTAGAATAAGTACATAAGGTACGAATTCGCGAAATATCGAACTACTAATTAAATCTAATTTAATTCGTATTCAATACTAATTCAATTATTTAATTCCAAATTAAATGTTTACACTTTAATGTGCTTTAAAGACTTAGATTCTAAATCCAATTCTATTGGGTCTCAAAGCCCAACTAACATCCAATGTTTAATTTAATTCAAGTCAAATGGGCTTTCAATTGATTTATTAAGGCTTGGGCTTTGGTCAATGTGGGTCATACCCAATTACCAAGCCCAAATAAGGAATCACCCTTAAGTGCCATAAAACCAATTTCAAGCCCATAAGGCCCAATTAAATTATTAAAGCCCATTATATTATATTTGGACTTAATGGAGTGATTTAGGCCCAAATTGGATCCAATCCATTTGGCCCAAATCTACTTGGTCCAACCAAGCCCATTATGCCCAAATACAATATTAAAAGCCCAATTCACCAATTAAGCCCATTAATTAAATTTTAATATTCCAAACATTAAAGTCCAATTAATTAAAGTGTAATACCAAGATTAATATATTAAACCAAATATTTCAAAAAATACCCATTTAATTTATTAATCATGTATTGTTCAAAATAAATGTCCAACATTAATTTTAACAAAAAATCAACTCCTTTACATGTCTTAGTACATTCGGCCAAGGTGAGTTTTTTGTGTCGATTTGTTTTTCAATCCGATTGAATTACTAATCTACGTCCCATAGACGTTCTAAGTCATCCAATGATCTTAAACACAAAAAAAATCCAATCCACTCCAAGTAGCAACACATTCGGCCAAGGCATGAATTTGGGGAAAAATCATCCAATGCATTTTTCATAAAATTGATTCCATATAACATCATGTTATACACATGCAAGCATACTTATTAATCAAATTTCATAAGAACATGCTTATATCAATTTCTTCATGCCATTCGGCCAAGGTGAAGATTTGGGGAAAAATCATCCAATGCATTTTTCATAAAATTGATTCCATGTATCATCATCTATATACATGCAAGCATACTTATTCATCAAATTTCACAAGAACATGCTTTAACAATTTATCACACCATTCGGCCAAGGTTAAAATTTGGAAAAGGGGAAAAATCACCAATGCATTTTTCATAAAATGATTCATATAACATCATCTATATACATGCAAGCATACTTATTCATCAATTTCACAAGAACATGCTTCAACCAATTTTATCAAATTTTAACCTAAAGTATTTCATGCTTAAACCTAGCTCAATGATACCATTGTTGGTTTCTATAATATGTCCCAAGGAAAAGATTAAGCATTCATGAAATACTATAAATGAATATATATAAAAGACTTGAAGCATGGCGGAATCATACTTACAAAGCTATGTGATGAAGAAGATGATCAAATGGTGGAAGCTCCAAGTTTGGAAGATTCGGCCAAGAGGAGGAAGAAGACTTGAAGCTCCAAGCTTTGTATTCCAAGCTCTTTGATGGTTTCCCTATCACCTCTTTTGATCCCTTGCTTGTGCTAGCAAAATTGGAGAAATAGAAGATCAAATCTTCCTTGCCCTTGTCAATGGAGTTCTCGGCAATTTGAGAGAGAAGAGAGATTTTGTGTAAAGTCTTAATTGATCTTTGTTTTACCAAAAATCAATTTATATTTATGTTATAATTATTAAATAAATATAAATCTATGACATAAACCATGCAATGGCTTAGAGTGTCAAACACTCAAACTCCATGCAAAGCCTTTGAGTGAATGCACACTATCACCATGCAATGCCTTAGAGTGTTTTGTACACTATTAACATGCAATGCCTTATCAATAAAATATGCATATAATGACAAGTGTCATGTGGGCCCCACAGTTCCCAAATGAAAGTGGGCCCACGTCCACTCACGCGTTCGGGTTCGATATTTCCGAAATACCGAACTGCGTCGCGACGTTAATTAAATCGGATTTAAATAAATAATCGCTCCTAGCGAAATTATTATTTACGTCGCTTACGAATTAATTCTAAATTAACTCGTATGCCCGAATTAAAATCTAATTTTAATTTCGCGTCGAAATCGAATTTCGATTATTATATCGAATACAATAATTTTATCGATTAATTCCAAATTAATCGTTCTCTCTCTAAATTAGGCACTTTATCCAAGATAAAGTTTCTCCGCAATTAATCCAAGATTAATTAAGTCCGAATCAAATATCATAGGTGAATCTTCAGGAAGCGACCCAAGAGATCTCGGATATTTTGGCAGTAAATACGGTCGTCGGATAATCCGAACACGTACGTACCTCGTACTACGTCTTTACCGATTTACAAGACAAGGTTGGCTTCTAGCAAAGCGCCATGCCTACCCAATTCTCCAGAAATATTCTTATAGGAATATAAGATCTGTATCAGGCGTAGTATTACCGTAGTATTCCGTACATCGATCCAGTATCGGATGATCACATGCTAGGCCTGGGGCTGGAGATGTGTCTGCCCCGTACGAAACATATATCGGACATCAAGCAACTAGTCTCTTTAAATCGGACAATCCTGACCTTGTCATATTGTCCCGACGGTTGCAACCTTTTATAGAGTACTAGTTCTGTGTCCTGCGCGTGATCATCACCTCCATATGTCTGAAGCGATACTTCATCTTGACATCACATCCAGTACACTACGATTCTCGATAAACCCAGAAGAGGTGTACACAGAACCGGTTAAGGTCCCCAACCACCAAAACTAAAGTTTACCGATTGTCGCAAGTACTAGCGATGTAAGTCTCAGGTTAAGACCATATACACCTACCCTGATGCGGCCTCCATAGACACGAGACATACTACCAATGGGATTCCGCGGGGTCTATCCAGAGCGAAGCTGTTTTCGTACCATCGGTAAAACACAACCTCCTATCGCACTTGCATAAGTATCCAATACTTAAATATATGAGAACTATGCCGTTGTGCCCTCACAACGTGCACAAGCGCAATACTAGTCTATTCCGCATTATCGATGTCCAGTCTCGATAATACTACGACTAGGGATATTTAATGATTAAACCTTTGGGGACTGATACTGTCTCATATCATTCTCAGTCCAGGTACTAATCATATGGACTTTCGCCATTTATAAGTCAAAGTAAATAATATTACAAAACGGCAAAAGGCAATTTCATTATCACATAGTTAATTTTGTACAATAATACAATATCATTTACAAACCAGTGACGCTATGGGACATAATGTCTAACACCTACACCTCGCCAAGACTGGATGTGTGCTAGCATCTCTTGAACATTTGCCACAAATTTCTATTTCCCTTGGTGAATATCACGGCATTGTTGGAAAAATTGAGAGAGGAGATTTTGGCTAAGGCCGAATTCAAAGAGAGAGGGAGAGAATAAGTATGTGTGGTTTGATTTCTAAATCAAAGTCAAATGATTTATACCAAATTCAAAAATGGTATATGGAATTTAAGTCATCAAACCACCCATCAATCAATAATGACATGTATCAACACTCAAAGGACTAGACATCACATCAGCCAAAGGACTAATGATTTGATGTTGATGTGATGTGGTCCGCCACTTGAATCGAAAGGCTGAGGAAAGTGCGCCCGCAAACATCCTGGGCCGGGTCGCTAATTCTGAATTAACGAATTTATTTTGCACGTAAATTAAATCAAATTTAATTAAATAATTATGCATAGCAAAATACTATAACATCGCTAGCGAATTAATTATAAATTACTCGTTCCCGAATTAAAATCTAACTTTATTCCGCGTCGAAATCCAATTTCATATAATATTCGAATATTTTTTTTTTATTATTTTATCGATTAATTCCAAATTAATTGCTCATTCTATTTTAAATAATATTTTATCCAAAAAAATATCTTCGTAATTATCCCAAATTAATATAAAGTGCGAGTCATACGTCATCGTGAATCTTTGGGAAGCGACCCATGGATCCCGGATATGTTGGCAGTAAATTCTGATCGTCGGACTATCCGAACACGTACGTACCTAGTACTACGTTTTTACCGATTACAAGACATGTTGGCTTCTAGCAAAGCACCGTTGCCTACCCATTCTCCAGAAATATTCTTAATGGAATAGTGATCTATATCAGGCGTATATACGTAGTATTCGTATTTCGATCCGATGGATGGCACGTGTTAAGGCTTGGGGCTGGCATTGTGTCTGCCCCGTACGAAGCACATATCGGATCTCTGGTAACTAGTCTCTATAACCGGATGATCATGACCTAGTCATATTATCCCGATGACTGCAGCACATAAGTGCACCAGTTCCGTATCTACGTGATCATCATCTCCACTATGACTGGAGTGATGCTTCCATCTCGACATCACACCCAACACACTACGATTCTTGGCATATTGCTAGATGTCAACTTTGGTCATTGAAATCGAAGGACCATCTGATCGGAGGATAATTTATGTTCGATTAAATTATCACGAATCATTTCATGTCTAACTTGAGGGGAATCCAAAAGGTCACACACAACAAAGTCGAAATAAATGGTTAACAGTGCACAGTACAAATATAACAGCATATATGATTGTTGTAGGAATTGTTCATAAATGGTTCAATATGTTTATTTATTGGACAGATCATTTATGAGATTCCATAGTGGCTTAGGGATTGGTGAATGACGATAGGGGCACTTTGGGAATTGGAATAAAAAAATTACTATTCACATGAATAGTAAAGTGAATAGTAAATTTTTTTTGTTATTTGTTTTGAATTCCAATTCGGCCCAAACTCTTATTAGGGTTTTATAATCTCATTAAACCACTAAATTAAGATCCAATGGCTAAGATTAAATTAGCTTTTATCCTACATCAGATTCTTAATTAATTTTGTTGTCTTTGGAGCACTATATAAACCCAAAGAATCTTCGCAAATTTTTACACCAAAACATTTCATATCTTGGGTTTATATAAGTTAGAAACTCTAAATTTTAATAGTAAGCCACTGATTTTGAGGATCCTTAAGTCTAATAGACTAGAGGAAACTTGAGTTTAAAGTTTTGAGGTATTGTCTAGGCTAGCACCAAGGGCAAAATACGTGCACTCAAGGAGTAGTCTTGCCGTTGAGTTTTGGCTTTGGTGTGTGCATCTTTGGAGGCCACGCATTTGGGTGGCTCTTTGGAACGTGGAAGAGCTTGCTGATTTTGAGAAAAGCTTGTAGATTGGAGGGAGGACTAGAGGAGTCTACGGTTCAAGTAAGTCTTTTTCTTTATTTTAATTAGAGTTCTTATGATAGTTAGCATGTTTAGGTTTATGTTCTTTGCATGTTTTATGAGTTTTATGCTTATAATATATAGTCACATGCCTAGGCTTTTAGAATAATCAAAACAAATGGGTCTTGGGCAAAGGGAAAGCGGCATAATAATTTTTATTTTCCGATGCGCACTCGCGGCCGCTTCCCAACAGTGGTATCAGCACGCCGTTTTTGTTTTGATTAGTTCTCACTCATTTGAACTTGCAATACGTGTTTTAAGGCTCGTTGGAAAGCTAACACCTTGTACTTAATTTTAGGCACAAGTTTTGCATGATTTGGTTAAGATTTGAATTGTGAAATTGCATTTAAAGTTCACGCATCTGCAGAAAAACGTGAATAATAAATTTATTTGAATAAAATAAAATGCAATATCATAATTAAATATTAATAAAAGTTATTAATGCCTAAAATAATTCCAACATATTAAAACTCATATGCTTGATGATTCTATGTATGATTAGAATTAGCATGATTATATTAGGGTGCAAGCATCTAGAGACTTTCTAAGAAATAGAGAGTGTATTGCTTATCCCTTAGCTAATTAATTATTCCGTGGTGAACATAGAGATTTATTACCTTTAAGGCTAATAAATATAAATCACTTTTTTATAATAAAAGACATTATAAAAGATACAAGTGGGTTGGGACCAATGGGTTAATAAAACTTTCCAAACTAAAGTTAATTTAACCAAATGTATTACTATAGTTAGATAATGATTTGGTGTCTTCCTTCACTCACTACCTTTTTTATAGCCAAAAGGAAAAGATGTGAAGACATCTAGATAATCATTTACTCAAAGTTTACCTTAAAGCATATTTAAAGTGTTGAAATAATTTGAAGAATCTATTGTTTATTCCTGTCACCAAGGCAATAAGAGCCTAAGAGGTAAGGGTATTAAAGAGAGTTCGCTCCACCCTCCCTCTGGGAAATTTTCAATGTAGGAATCCATTTGACAGTTATTCACTTAAACTTGCTAAAATCCTCAATAATAATTTAAGTCTAAAATTTGCCTCTCATTGTAAAGTATAGACCCAAAGGGCTTAAACCGTATTGGCAGTACTAGGCTTTACCAGACTGACCAATACCAATTTGTCCCTAAATCATACTATTGACAATGGTTTGACTTTTCTGAGTCATAAGACGCAGCGACCCTTAGGCGTGGTCTTATAACTTAATGGCAAAGATTGGGTGTCCACAAGGACTAGCATAAGTTATGGCATGTTTGATTTCCCAACCCAATGATCAAGGGATTGTGATTTATATCATAAATTGGTTGGGAACCTACCTAATTATCAAATTTTATAACGACTGGCCCTAGTCGGAGTTATGAAATGATGATAATGGGATCCTTGCCCACAAGAAATCCACCATATTGGGGTTGATGCGATTTGCTTAAAATTTTAAAACAATTGAGTGGGAGCAACTTCATAATATTAAAAGCCCATGTTATTATGAAACATTAATGAAAACATATTCCTAATTTTAACATTTTCTCTTAACATGTGGGTTAAAATATTTCACAAACATTAAAATGGAAAACAAAGTATCACTTCGTTCCATCTTTGATGAGCATAAGCTCAAAGGGGACAACTACATAGAAACCTTAAAATTGTCTTACGACAAGAAAAATTTTTCTATGTTTTTGAAAGACCATTTCCCTAGGAACCCGCAGAAGATGCTGACCAAGATATATTTGATGCTTGTAAGAAACAAGTCGATGATGATGAGCAAGCAGTTTGCATAATGCTTGGCTCTATGTCGGACGAACTTTAGAAAGCTCACGAAGATATGGATGCCCAAACCATCATCTTTCACTTGAAGGAGTTGTATGCAACTTCCGTTCATACCGTGAGATTCCAAGTGTCATGTGCCTTATTCCAAACAAGGTATAAGGAATGATCTGTTAGTGGACATGTGCTTAAGATGATTGGCCACATTGAAAAATTGGCCAACCTCGGGTCATCATGGATCCTGAGATAGGTAACGATCTAATTCTTCAATCCTTACCAAAAGAATTCTCTAACTTTATTATGCAGTTTCATCTGTCTGATAAAGAAGCTACTTTAGTAGAATTTCAAAATCTGATAAAGCAAGCAGAGAAGAACTTGAAATCGGAGCTTAAAACCTCTATCATGCTTACGGGTACGGACCTGAAGCCACGAGGCCCAAAGAAAAATAAGGGCAAGGCCAAGGCTCCAGATCACCTAAAGCCCAATGGTAAGGTGGAGAAGAAAAAGGGAAATGGGAAATGTTTCTTTTGTGGAAATAATGGTCATTGGAAGAAAGACTGTAGATCCTTGAAAGCCAAGGAAGCTAGGGAAGCCCAAGAGGCCAAGAAGCCCAATGTTTCAGGTATGTTGTATATGATTGAACTATATTCTCAAAACTCTGAACCTTCTACTTGGGTGCTTGACACCGGTTGTGGGACTCACTTGCGTAACAATGTGCAGGGCCTGAGAAATAGTAGGAGACTACATCATGGGGAGGTTGACTTACGCATGGGTAATGGAGCAAAACTGGTTGCATTGTGCGTGAGGACTTATTCATTAGTTTTGCCGAATGGTTTAGTTTTAGACTTAGAAGATTATGTTTAAGTACCTTCTCTAGTAAAGAACATCATTTCAATTTCTTCTTTATGTAAAAAGGCTTTTCATGCCTAATAAGTTGTAATGAATGTTCTATTTATTTCAATGAAATAAAATATGGAGATGGTATTTTGAATAATGGTATCTATGTTTTACAAACTAACAAAGAATTTTCAACCTCTAATATATACAACGTTAACTCGAATAATCTCAATGAACCACTTCTATGGCACAATCTCAATGAAACCAGATTAACTAAGCTACATAAGGATAGGTATTTCAAACCCTTCAAATATAAACCTTATGGAACTTGGTAGTCTTGTTTACTTGATAAAATGACCAAATTACCTTTCAAAGGTAAATGACATCGTGCAGCGGAGACATTATAACTCATACACTCTGATGTACGCGGACCAATGCCAGTCACTGCTAGAGGTGGATTCTCCTACTTCATTACCTTTATCGATGATCATTCGCGATATGAGTATGTGTACCTTATGCGGTACAAATCTGAAGCCTTTGAGAAATTCAAAGACTTCAAGGCTGAAGTAGAAATCCAGCTTAATAAAAGTATTAAGTCACTAAGGTCTGACAGAGGTGGTGAATACTTAAGCAACGAATTTCAAGATTACTTGAAGAAAAATGGCATTGTTTCCCAGTGGACTCCTCCGGGAACTCCACAGCATAATGGGGTCTCCGAAAGGAGAAATCGGACATTATTAGATATGGTCCGATCAATGATGCCAGGCACGGATCTACCTCTTTCATTTTGGGGTCTTGCTTTAGAAACTGCAACACTACTACTAAACCAAGTTTCTTCCAAGACTGTTAGTCAAACACCATGTGTCTGTGAGAACTTTCATGTATCGATTATATGACTAGTC
>SKCR01013639.1:0-16868 GCA_019454045.1 Zanthoxylum bungeanum
GCCCCTGTGGCGATTGCTTGCTCCAGTGTTACCGAACATAAGGAGGAAAATGCCCTTAATGTCTCAGACACTCTTTGATCCCTATTTCCTTGATCATTCGGATCCGTGGGAAGCATAGCACGGGGAGGGATGATACCCCCGTGGCGATTGCTTACTCCAGTGTTACCGAACATAAGGAGGAAAATGCCTTTAATGTCTCGGACACTCTTTATCCCTATTTCCTTGATCATTCGGATCCGTGGGAAGCATAGCACGGGGAGGGATGATACCCCTGTTGCGATTGCTTACTTCAGTGTTACCGAACATAAGGAGGAAAATGCCCTTAATGTCTCGGACACTCTTTGATCCCTATTTCCTTGATCATTCGGATCTGTGGGAAGCATAACACGGGGAGGGATGATACCCCCGTGGCGATTGCTTGGTCCAGTGTTACCGAACATAAGGAGGAATATGCCCTTAATGTCTCGGACACTCTTTGATCCCTATTTCTTTGATCATTTGGATCCAAGAGAAGTATAGCACGGGAATGGATTGTGCCCTCGTAGAGTATGCTTGCTCCAGCGTTGTAAAGAGGAGCCCTCGAACAGTACACAGGCTCCATGGAGACCTGAAGTATAGAGGATGTGCCCTTACCATTTTAAACGTTCTTTGATCCAAATCCTGGTTCGCCGGGACTCTGAATTGAAAGGTTCAGAATTGTGTTTTGGAGACCTCAAACAAGACGCTGTTTTGAGGCATCATTGCTGTTGTTTTTGGATAAGTGTTAAATCACCCTGCGTTTTGATTTCATTTTCCAAGGTTTTGTTTTCGTTTTCATCAGGTTTGACAAAAGGACGCCCATGCCAAAATTGATAGGGCTTCAAAAGAGGATCCACTTCCCTTCTGAATAAAACCCAAAGGATTAACCGGCTCGGGGCTGGATTCGTTCCGCTGAGGCCACTTGGTTAATCGGCTCGGGGCTGGATTCGTTCCGCCGAGGGCACTTGGTTTCTCTCAGCTCGGGGTCGGGTTATGTCCCACCGAGTCCGTCATTTTGGTCTGGGGACGCAACATTCCCCCAGAGCCAAGTGTTTCTCTCAACTCGGGGTCGGGTTATGTCCCACCGAGTCCGTCCTTTTGGTCTGGGGACGCAACATTCCCCCAGAGCCAAGTGTTTCTCTCAACTCGGGGTCGGGTTATGTCCCACCGAGTCCGTCCTTTTGGTCTGGGGACGCAACATTCCCCCAGAACTAAGTGTTTCTCTCAGCTCGGGGTCGGGTTATATCCCACTGAGTCCGTCCTTTTGGTCTGGGGACGCAACATTCCCCCAGAGCCAAGTGTTTCTCTCAGCTCGGGGTCGGGTTATGTCCCACCGAGTCCGTCCTTTTGGTCTGGGGATGCAACATTCACCCAGAGCTAAGTGTTTCTCTCAGCTCGGGGTCGGGTTATATCCCACTGAGTCCATCCTTTTGGTCTGGGGACGCAACATTCCCCCAGAGCCAAGTGTTTCTCTCAGCTCGGGGTCGGGTTATGTCCCACCGAGTCCGTCTTTTGGTCTTGGGATGCAACATTCCCCCAGAGCCAAGTGTTTCTCTCAGCTCGGAGTCGGGTTATGTCCCACCGAGTCCGTCCTTTTGGTTTAGGGACGCAACATTCCCCCAGAGCCAAGTGTTTCTCTCAGCTCGGGGTCGGGTTACGTCCCATCGAGTCCGTCCTTTTGGTATGGGGACATTACATCCCCCCAGAGCCAAGTGTTTCTCTCAGCTCGGGGTCGGTTTACATCCCACCAAGTCTATCTTCTAAAACTATGGACGTAACATTCCCCCAGTGAGCCAAGTGTCTCTCCTAGCTCGGAGTCGGTCCTCAAGTGGACATTTTTGGGAGATCAACCGGAGCAAGTCATGAAGGATCGAAAAAGAAAGGTGGAATTGAAGTATACAAAATATTCACATAAATAGGGTCGTGAAAAAGAATTATTACAATATATATATATATATATATATAAAGTGTGTTCGGGATTACACAGGGCCCCATTCGGGTTACTCCCTACAGTTCAGCCCGCGCAGGGACAAATGTTTCTTCCTCAACAGGTACGGGTGGCAACTAGCTGGGCTCGGCCTCGGGAGAGGGGACAATGGATTCCACATGGACGGCTTGGGAGGCCCCGAAAGTTACGACTTCAGGAGTAGGAAAATGAGCCTCAGACCGAACCTCTTCAAGAGCAGGAGCCTCAGGTCGTTCCTCTTCAGGAGCCAGGGCGATCAAAATAGGATCATGGTCCATCACTTCTTCGGGAGAAGGGGCAGCCATTCTTTAAACTCCTCTTCTGAGATTTCCCCCTTGCAGAAGCGGATAGTCGCGTGGACAGGACCCATATCAAGGCTGGGCAATACCATCGGGATGATCTCGGCGTAATCCCCGACCCCCTCAAGTCGGATTGTGTCCCTTTCGACCTCCCACTCAGCTTCTTTCCTCTTAAGCTCGTTCCGAGCCCGCACCAGCTCTTCATCTTTGGCCCTCAGCTTAGATTCAACGCTGCGCACTTCCACCTGCAGGATCCTGTTGTCAGCCTGGGCAGCCTCCAAATCCTTCTTGGCGGCATAAGCATTTTTTCTCTCTAGAGAGGCAGCAGCTCGGAGAGCTTTGTTTGTTGTATGGGCCTCAACAGCAGCCAGCTCCAGATTTTTTATGTTTTCTTCCTTGCGGACCAGCTCGGCTTCCGTTTCAGAGAGTCGGTTCTGAAGCCTCTGGGCTTGGCCGCCCTCGGACAAAAGGCTCAAAAGAAGGTCTTTGTTCTTGGTCGTGATATAATTCGCCTCCCGAGAAGAAATAGAAAGTCAGAAAACAAAATTGAGTCATGGACTCATAAGTGAGAATAGAGAAATGTGACTACCTTGGCCATTTGAGAGCATATATCCGTAACGACGTCCTCGGGAGAGAGATCCTCATACCTCAGAATCTTCTCCGTAGGAACTACCTCGGCCAATTCATTAATAGCCGGTACCAGGTGAGAAGTGGCCTCCCTAATGCCCTGTCCAAGGTCTTCTACACCAAGAATCACGGCGCCTTTCCATTTCTTGGAGGAACTCTCCGACACCTTTTTCTCATTCCGAGCTGTCTGCCTCTTGCTCAGGACCCTTTCTTCCTCCACCTCCCGGGTCAGCTCGGCTTCCTCTGCCCCGAACGGACGCCTCCTTTTCCTGGTAGGTTTTGATGGGCTTGGGGGTCGGGCGGAAACTATTGGTGATGCCCCGGAAGAGAGAGATAAACTTTGGGCAGCTGACGGGGCTGCCTCTTCAGTCACCTTTTTGGCCTCGGTTGCTGGCCGTTTCCGAGAGGACCCGGCTCCAGTATGGCCGGTTTTCTTTGTTACACCGGCCAGTTGATCCAGGTATCTTGGCCTTTTCGACATACCTACAAAAAAACAACAAAGGCAAAAAGGGTGGTCAGTCCAGAATCTGAGCAAATTCAAATTATCATCATGCTAAGCAAACAAGGAGATTGGTTAGAAGGTTAGTAAAGCCCACCTATCCGCCCCGGGACATTCGGAGGAGCAGTCCGAATCAGGCCCGACTCGAGAAAGGCCGCATCATTAACCAATTTCTTCCAATGTTCGGCATAACGCCGAGCCCAGCGTACCCGCTTCCATACCTGATGGGAAACCTTGGGAGCGTCCCCCCAACAAGCTGGGAAGAATTAGAGAAGTTAAAATCCTATCATAAAATCAAAAGTAAGAATGATAAGGGTTAAAGTCCTAACCTCCTGCTCTAAAGATATCCGGGATAGATACCTCATCTTCGTATGATCTCAGAACTCGTCCCCGATCTCCTGTGGCCCAAAACCATAAGTCTTTGAAGTTCATGTTGGAGTCGGGGAGCTTGCCGATAACGTTTGGCGAATCAGCATAAGTAGAAAGGTAATACCAACCATGGTGCGTTTTTGGGTTGGCCTTCAATCGATATAGCCTCTTCACTTATTCAAAAGAGGGTTCACCGAGTCCCGCCTGACTCCAAATCACATGAAGCCCGGCCAAAATCCTCCAGCTATTCAGGCTCAGTTGACAATGGGCGATCTCCATCTCGGCCAGCATCCAGGTGAAATAGCGTTGCATCGACAGCCGGAGTCCACACTCAAAGAAAGCCGGAAGAAGTGCCACCGAACCCTCGTCCGGTTGACTAGCACGGTCCATTGGACCGGGGACTTCAAGAGCGATATCTATCGGAATATCATATCACTGCCGGAGCAGTGCTAGGTCATCTTCAGTTATTTTGGATGGCCGATCCATATCCAAAGCCGAGCAGTCAAAATCACCGGGCTCTGGGTCCTTTCGAGGTTTTCTCTGATGGTAAGTATCTTGTTCAATTTCAGAAAGGGTGGGGGTAGTGTCGAGGTCTCTATGCTTGGTGCCCCCGAGCCCGAGAAAAGCTCTTCAACAGGAGGGGTCGGAGGTCTAGCAGGGTTTGCAGAGGAAGACCTGGTGTCAGACATTCCTGACATCCGAGAAATAAAAGAAAAAGGGGGGAGGTCAATCTACAACTAATTTCTAAAGCTAGAGCCTGTGGGTTCTAAATGCCCTAACGATATCCATCAAACCATAAATCTCTCCCCAGCAACATCGAGCTAAACCAAAAAACAGACCTAAGAGTCTCTAAATCCCAAAAATCCAGACATGCTTCACACAAAAAGAAAAAAACCAACAAACAAAATATGATTCACAACTCATGAAAAAGAAAATCAATGAGAACGGTCAGAAAACTTACTTGTTTCTTTCGGAAAGATGAAAGTTTGCTCGGTGTGATCCGGTTGTTCTTCAAGTTCACTGGTCACAGTTGAGGAGTTCTCATGATTAGGGAAGTCGAAGTGTTCGTAAAAGAAAGCAACAGTGTTTACTCCGTTTTGATATAATCTGTTCGGAGCGTTTGTGGCCGTTGGATTGAACGAAAGCGTCAGATATGTGCCATGTGTCATCTTTTAAAATGATCTTCCAAAATTAAATGGACGGATGAGATTGGACGCCCTTTGCGTTAGCAATAGCGGTCAGATTGTTCACTTTTTGGCGGGAGAACGACAGATGGTTGACAAGTGGCAGACTCCCGTTGAACCCTAGAAGTGATCTGATGGGCATTTAAGAGGACGTGACGGTTGCGCGTCTCGAGGGGAAAACTTACAGAAGGGCAATAAGAGGATTTTACCTCGGTAGGAAGAAAGTCAGGCCGAACACTTGAGTCAGACCGATCAGGATGTAAGTGCGGGCCGACGAAATTTATCCTTCAGAAGATCAGCTATCAGTTCATCAAATCGTACCACTCTTATATAGTTCCCGGCACCAACTTGTATGATTCGTTGGAACCGAGAACTAGGGGACAAATGTTGATGGTGTTTTCAGGTCTTATGTTATTTAAGGAGTACGGCAGGGGTAAAAAGGGTAATTCCCTTCTTGGTCAGGATCATTAATACCGACCCGACCACATGAGTAAATGGCCGAGCACTTGAGTTCGGATGACCGGGCAATTATCAAATCGGTAGAAGCATTCTCAGTTCAAAAAACCATTATGACCGACCTCATGAAGACCGAGCATGTGGCAAGACATGTTCCGGAAGATAAGATACCCTACTCTTACAAATAAGATGACAAGCTATCCTACTTTCATGAGGTAAACTGATGAGTTAGTGTCCTAATAGGATAAATGAAGTGAAAGTAGTTTTAAATTAGGAATCCTTATGGGAAAATAAAATTATCTCAACTAGGAAATTCTTGTAGGAGAAGGAATCTGATTTCTACACTATTATAAATAGGAGGGTAGAGTGTGCGTAAGGGGCATCAGAATCAATATCAAGATCATTACGATCAGACTTGTAAAACACAAGAGATATCAGAGAAGCATATCTCAGTAATAAAAAGTATTATTCGGTTTGTGTCCGTGGACGTAGGTTGGATCTGATCCGCCGAACCACGTTAAATCTCCTTGTTGATTGGTGTATTTATCTGTCTTTTGCCAAATTTGCTTTTGGTTCCCCCTTAACCGAACAAATTCACTATTGAGGGAGGATTATCTCGGGAGTAATATTCCCATATTGCCCTGAGACCAAAATCAGCCGTCAACAATCTGTTATCATTTTTAATTTATTTTTCAAATTTTCAATTATTTTTGAGATTCTTATTGATGTTTTTTGTGTAAAAAAGAAAAGAAATTTAGAATATGTTTTTATCTAAATGATTTATTATTGTAAACGCTGAATTTTGCCCTCGGTCCACAATCAAGAATTTATATGATGGGGCATTAGCGATCATGCAAAATAAAAGCAAAGTGAGCGCATAATATCTACTCACCGGTGTGGTGGATGTTGTAGGCACTATGACGCTCAAGTCAGTGATGAAGACGGGCGAAAATAGAGAGAATAACAAGGTTTATGGTTACCTTGATCTTCATAAATTATCGTGAGGGTTGTAGACTGGTGTTTAGGGGGTGATATACGCTTTGAGAACTCGAGTGTGAGAGCCAGAGCTTAGATCTATCAATCTCTTGGACCTCCTCCCTTTTTATAGGCTGTGAAGTAGCCTTCAAGTCGGATTAGGATTCTTTGTAAGAGTCGTACATCAACTCCATTTAGAAAATAATAGTTAAATCATGGTTGAATTATGAGTGCTTAGATATCTAGGATTAGGTGTAATCCCTATGATATTTGGATTGTAGGTAGTTTTTTATGATCCAAAGACTTATTTTCCTTATTAAGAAGGAACTAGGGTGTAGATTGGCCCGATAATGTCGAATGAGACATCAAGTAACATGATTAGGATCTTGCTGAAGTCGTATGGGCTCTTATAAGCTTCTAGGTCATTTGGGCCTTTGCCAATTAGAGCGTATGGGCTCATGTGAGTGAGCTCAGAGTTGTTTGGTGCTAATTGGGTCTTGTCTGAAGCGTGGGCCAGAGATATAATGACATTTGGATCCTTAACCCAAATTTGGCCCGTACCGTTTGTCTCATACTCTAAAAATCAAAGAGTCATTGGCTTGGAGATTATTCTACGAGTATGTCATATGAAATCACCATGTTGTTTGAAATATCGGCGTTGCTTTGACCAGATGAAGGTCATGCTACGTCTATTGGACCAAATGAGGGTTCAAGAGTTTTCCCAGCCGACTGGACTAGATTATGGTCAGGAGATTCTCTGACCCAATGAAGGTTATTAAGGAATGTCATGTCGACTGGACCAAATGAAGGTCCGGGATAATCTCCAGCCAACTAGACCTGAAGAAGGTTCAGATGAGTCTTCAATGTCGTCTGAACTAGATGAAGGTCTAGCTCTTAAACTTTACTCGATAAGAGTCATGAGGAATATTCCCGCCGACTGGACTGGATGAAGATCAATGATAATTTTCAGTCGACTAGACCTGAAGAATATCTAGGGGAGTCTTCAATGTCACCTGGACCAGATGATGGTCAATATCTTCAATTTGACTCAATAAAAGTCATGGGGAATGTTCCCGCCAATTAGACCAGATGGAGGTCTAGGATAATCTCTAATCGACTAGACCTGAAGAAGGTCCATGGGAGTCTTCAATGTCGTCTGGACCAGATAAAGGTTCAGGTCTTCAACTTGAATCGATAAAAGTCATGGGGAATGTTCTCGTCGATTGGACCAGATGAAAGTACAAGATAATCCACAGTCGACTAGACCCGAAAATGGTCCAAGTGAGTCTTCAATGTCGTTTGGACCAGATCAAGGTTCAGGTCTTCAACTTGACTCGACAAGAGTCATGAAGAATGTTCCCATCGACTGGATGAGATGAAAGATCTAGGATAATCTCCAGTGGACTAGACCCGAAAAATGTCAAGGGGAATCTTTAATATCGTCTGGACCAGATGAAGGTCCATGTCTTCAACTTGACTCGACAAGAGTCATGGGGAATGCTCCCATCGACTGGACAAGATGAAGATACAAGATAATCTCTAGTCGACTAGACTCGAAAAATATCCAGGGGAGTCTTTGTTGGACAATTATAACCCATAGTGTCACTATTTGTACAGATCATGGTGTTGTTGTACAAATTAACTATGTGACAAAGGAGATTGTACTCTTATCATTTGTGATTAGATCACCAAGATATATAAATGATAGGAGGTCCTTATGATTTGTTCCTGGATTGAGAATGATATGAGACAGTATCAGTCCACGAAGGATAAATCATTAAATATCCCTAGTCAGAGCATTGTCGAGATTGGACATCGATAAATGCGTAAAAGACTAGTATTACACTTGTGCGCGTTGTGAGGGCACAAACGGTATAGTTCTCATATATTTGGGTATATGATACTCATGCAAGTGTAATATGAGGTTGTGTTTTACCGATGGTACGGGAAATAGCTTTGCTCTGGATAGACCCCCGCGGAATTCCATTGGTAGTATGACTCTGTGTCTATGGAAGTCCGAAATCAGGGTAGGTGTATTTGGTCTTAACCTGAGACTTGCACCGCTAATACTTGTGACAATCAATATACTTTGGTTGCGGTCGTCCAGGGCTTTAACAGGTTCTGTGTATGCCTATGCTGGTATATTGAGAATCGTAGTGTGTTGGGTGTGATGTCAAGACAGAAGTATCACTTCAGTCATATGGAGATGATGGTCACGTAGGATACGGTACTAGTACTCTTAAGTACTGCAGTCATCGGGATAAAATGACAAGGTCAGGTTTATCCGATTATAGAGACTAGTTACCATACATCTGACATGTGCTTCGTACGGGGCAGACACAATTTCAGACCCAGGCCTAGCACGTGATCATCCGATACTGGACAGAAATACGCAATACTACGTATACTACTCCTGATATAGATCCTTTATTCCTGTAAGGATATTTCTGGAGAATTGGGTAGGCATGGCGCTTTGCTAGAAGCCAACCTTGTCTTGTAAATCGGTACAAACGTAGTACTTGGTACTTACGTGTTCGGATAGTCCTACGACCGTATTTACTACCAACATATCCGGGGATCTCATGGGTCGATTCCCGAAGATTCACCGATGACGTATGACTCACACTTTTAATTAATCTAGGATTAATTAGATGAGAGAGAAAATTAATCTGGGATTAATTGCGGAGATATTTTATCTGGGATAAAATATCAATTAAAGAGAGAATAACGATTAATTTTAAATTAATCGATAAATTAATATATTCGATATATTAAACGAAATTAGATTTCGACGCGGAATTAAAATTAGATTTTAATTCGGGTGAACGAATTAATTTAGAATTAATTCGTCAGCGACGTGAATAGTGACTTCGCTAGGCGTAATCATTTAATTACGACGCAACGAAAATTTGTTAATTTGGAATTAGCGAACCCGAGCCCAGGATTCTTTGCGAGCGCATTCGCATTTCGAATTCGAGTGCGGCACGCAAGTCAAATCAAACGTCAAATTGCTAGTTGCATCAAGCGTCAAATCATTAGTTACTTTGAGTGATGTGACAACTTGTCACTTGATTTGATTGATTGATGGATTGATTGATTGTTGTTGGTGGTTGGCTTTAATGGTTTGACTTTTGAAAAGCCAAATTCATTCCAAATGATTTTGAAATTTACAAATGTGTATTAGATACACTTTTGGCAACCAACACACATAATTCTCCTCTCTCTTTCTCTCTACATCTCACGCCCATGGAGGGTAAATTTTCTTCTGGTTTTGGCAGTGACCTGCCGTGAGCTAAAGGGAAAATGGGAAGCAAAGTGCTTGGTTTTTGTGGCAAAAATCAAGAGAGCTAGCACTCCGAGAGACATGCGAAGGTGATAGGGAAGTCCACCCATGAGCCTGGAATCGTTTGACGAAGCTTGGAGCTCAAAACTTGGAGACACATGACCGAAAATGGGGACTGCAACCAGTGAACTACCGTGAGCAGTAAGGAGGCAGAAAGTTTATTTTTGTTCGTCAAAGCGTCGCTCAACCGATCGATGTGAGTATTCCGCAACTTTGTTGATTTGTATTCGCATTTATTTCATGCTTGTTTATGATCTTGGGACCTTAGCAAATACCAACAGACTTCAATGTCATCTTGACCAGATAAAGGTCCATGCCTTCAGCTTGACTCGACAAGAGTCATGGGGAATGTTCTCGCCGAATAGACCAGATGAAGGTCCAGAATAATTTTCAGTCGACTAGACCCGAAGAAGGTCTATAAGAGTCTTCAATGTCGTTTGGATCAGATGAAAGTCCAAGTCTTCAACTTGACTTGACAAAAGTCATGGGGAATGTTCCCGTCGACTAGAGCAAATGAAGGTATATGATAATCTCTAGTTGACTAGACCAGATGAAACTTCAGGATAACCTCTAGTCAATTAGACTTGAAGAAGGTCTATGAGAGTTTTCAATGTCGTCTAGACCAGATGAAAGTCCATGCCTTCACCTTGACTCGACAATAGTCATGGGAAATGTTCCCGCCGACTGGACTAGATGAAGGTCCATGATAATCTCTAGCCGACTAGACCTAAAGAAGGTCAGGAGGAGTCTTTAATGTTGTTTTGGGTTTAATTAAAATATGTGAGCATACCTGGACGTTGATGTCGCTTGGACCAGACGATGGTCTTGTCACGTTTGACTGAACCAAATAAAGATTCAAGATAATCATCAGTCGACCAGATCTGATGATGGTCTAGAAGAGTCTTCGATTGGCTGGACCAAATGAAGGCCTAGAAGCCGACTCGACCATCAAAGTTCATGAGGAATGTTCCCATCGACTGGACCTGATGATGGTCCAGGATAACCTCCAATCGACTAACCTGCTGAAGGTCTGAGGGAGTCTTTATTCGATTGAACTAGATGAAGGCCCATGAGCCGATCCAACCGTCGAAGGTCATGGGTTATGTTCCTCTCAACTGGACCAGATAAAGGTACAAGGTAATCTCCAGTCGACCGGACCTATCGAAGGTCCGGCAGAGTCTTCAAGCTAACCCGACAAGGGTCTCGGGGAATATTCTTATCGACTGGATCAGATAAAGGTCCAGGATAATCTCCAATCGACCAGACCTGCTGAAGGTCCGGGAGAGTCTTTAACCTGACCCGACAAGGGTCTCAGGAAATATTCCCATCGATTGGACCAGATGAAGATTTAGGATAATCTCCAGTCGACCAACTTATTGAAGGTCCGGGGGAGTCTTAAACCTGACCCGATAAGGGTCTCAAGGAATGTTCCCGTCGACTGGACTAGATGAAGGTCCAGGATAATCTCCAGTCGACCAGACCTGCTGAAGGTCCAGAGGAGTCTTCAACCTGACCCGACAAGGGTCTCCGAGAATATTCCCATTGATTGGACCATATGAAGGTTCAAGATAGTCTCTAGTCGACCAGACCTGCTGAAGGTCTGAGGGAGTCTTCAACCTGACTTGATAAGGGTCTCGGGGAATGTTCCCATTGACTGGACCAAATGAAAGTCCAAGATAGTCTCTAGTCGACCAGACCTGCTAAAAATACATGGGAGTCTTCAACCTGACCCGAAAAGGATCTCGAGCAGTGTTCATGTCAACTGAACCAGATGAAGATCCAAGATAGTCTCCAATCAACCATACCTGCTAAAGGTCTGGGGGATACGTCATCTAGACCAGATGAAAGTCCAGGTCTTCAACCCAACCCAATGAGGGTCATAGGGACTGTTCTCGTCAACTAGACCAGATGAAGGTCCAAGATAATCTCCAATCAACCAGACATGCTAAAGGTCCGGGGGAGTCTTCAACCTGACCCGACAAGGGTCTCGAGAAATGTTCCCGTCGACTGGATCAGATGAAGGTCCAGGATAATCTCCAGTCGACCAGACATGCTGAAGGTCCGGGAGTGTATTCAACCTGACCCGACAATGGTATCATGGAATATTCCTGTCGACCAGATAAGATGAAGGTCCAAGATAGTCTTCAGTTGAGCAGACCTTTTGAAGGTTCGGTGGATTCTTCAACCAGACCCGACAAAGATCTCGGGGAATTTTCCTGTTGACTGGACCATATAAAGTGGCACGCTCGAAAAGTGGTATTTTACTCCCAAATATAAGAGTGTCGAAGCAATAAAATAACCCGGTGAGTCCGGGGTCGATCCACAGAGAAGAGATTTAGCAAAATAGAATATTTAACAGTACGGGAATGAAAAGTTTGCTTTGTTGAAGTAGTTGGAGGATTTTAGGTTGAAATACAGTAATAGAAGGAAATGCTGGAGTTAGGGGATCCACTTTTAGTCTTTTAAACATTTATAAATCTCGCTTTATAATAATCTATAAATTGTCTTTTTATAACCACTTAATTTATTACAAGAATTAATTATGCCAATTAAAGAACCAGCCATAAAAGCGGTAGTCATTTCTGTCAATAATTAGTCCGACCAAGGTACCAAGCATGCCAAAAATAGAAAACCAGCCACAAAGGCGGTGATACCGTTTGTCTATAACAAGTCCTACCAAGGTACTTAATTATCCCAAAAGCGTATAAAACCAGCCATATAGGCGGTATAATGATAAAACCAGCCATAAAGGCGGTAGACAGATAAAACCAGCCATAAAGGCGGAATAAAGATAAAACCAGCCATAAAGGCGGTAGACAGATAAAACCAGCCATAAAGGCGGTATAAAGATAAAACCAGCCATAAAGGCGGTATAAAGATTGTCAATAATTAATCTAGATTTAAATCAAGTTTTAATCATTATATTTCAATTTATTTATTATAATAAAAGCAAGTTTAATTTATGTTCTCATTATAAAAGCTTCACCCTTACTCCAGCAGAAAAGAAATTAGCTACTCATTTTGTAATAAAACATATTCGTACTTTTATTATTGAAAGAAAAAAACATTACAAAAAGCTTTAAGTAAATAAACAAACAAGACACTCTCTCTCCAAGGATTACAGATGAATCAGGAAAGAAAGTATGAAAATTTCTAATGTCGGACGCTCCTTTTTATAGGCAAATTCGCCGCCCAGACCAGCAAATGCATGTTGTGGACACGTGTCAGAGAATGGTGAAGCCACGTTTGGGACACGTGTCAGAGAATGGTGAAGCCACGTTGGGGACACGTGTCGCGACGTAAAGGTCCCACGTGTCACGACGTGCTTGCAGATTTTACGACATGCTTGCCGATTTTACGACGTGCTTGCCGATTTTACGACGTGCTTACAGATTTTACGACGTGCTTGTCGATTTTACGACGTGCTTGCAAAATATTTTTTTCACGTCTGATTTGTCCCGTCGAGCTTCCGAGTAGTATTTTTCCTGACAAAATCATAAAATAACACAGTAAAAGCACTCAAAGCATAACCTTAAAATATTTACACAAATGTGTCAATTTAAGGGGATTAGTGAAACTATAAGTGTAAAATGATTAACTTATCGTCTAATAAATATGCACTTTTTAGTATTCATCACACCCCCAACCAGCTTATTACTAGTCCCTAGTAATTCAAGCGGAAGAAAAATTCTTATCTAAGTCAACAATTGTTTTCTTTTTTTCTGAATAATCAAATAAATGACTTCTCCTGTACTTTTTTTACCATTCTTCAATATACTCATAAAACAAGGTATTAATCAATATATTGTGCCCACAATATCACATGTATTTATTGAAAAGAGTGTATTATTTTTGTCATAAGATTATATTAGAGTTTACACTTTTTTTGGCAGTGAAAGTTTTATTTATAAACATATCTTCAATCCATGTATCGAACTTTGGGCCAGTGACTCCCAAACCAGTTGGTTTTAGGGCACTAGGTGTTAAGACACCTCTATGGGCTTAATTGCTCAGATTTCAGATAAACATTGTCTAAAATATATCTTCAATCCATATATCGATCTTTGGGCCAGTGACTCCCATACCAGTTGGTTTTAGGGCACTAGGTGTTAAGACACCCCTACGGGCTTAATTGCTCGGATCTCAGATAAACAGTGTCCGATTTCCTTAAGCTTTCTTTTTAACCCTTGTAACGAGGTTTGGGCCAGTAATTCCCAAACTAGATGGTCTTAGGGTACTAAGTGTTAAAACACCCCTTCGGACTTAATTGCTCGGGTTAGAAAGGCTACGAAACGAACTTTATTCAAACTTCTCTTCTTTTTTTTTCTTTTTTTTTCTTTTTCAGTTTTGCAAAATAAGAAATTTCACTGCTTTTAGGTGTTACCTCCAACAAATTAGAGAACTGAATATTACAAAATTTTCACTTACCACCCATGGTCATATGTTACCATATTGTTGATAATATCAGCCAGACGAGCATATAAAGATCAAATTTAATCAATGTTATGGAGAATTCACAAATTTAAATAATTCAAAAAAGAAAGGAACGATAAATAACTTGTTACCAATTATATTGAGATGAGTCTCAGGAGTGAAAACTCCTTACACAGCCACCTCTGAACAACAATTCCACTTGGTTTAGAAAACAAATTTGTTGTTAGTTTGTGTGTATATATATGGATATATATTTTTACACACAAAATAACAACACAGTAAAGACTAACATCAATGAAACATACATAAACATGAAAATTATTTATTTCCTAAACTATCATCTCCCCCCAACCAAAATGAGACATTGTCCCCAATGTTTAAAGAAAGAAAGAAAGAGTTTAGAAGATATCACCTGGTTATTGTGGAATAACTAAAGATTACAGATTAAGGTCCAAGTTTACTTTGCGCTTTTTGCCACGATCGTTACCAGACCAGTTCAACTTGGAAAGAATAGGGTCGATTTTTGGTTCATAAGTTAAGAGTTGGTCAATTAAATCATCAGTTGTTCGTGCAGTTAAGAAGATATCCCTTACCGGTTTTGAAATAAACCCATTTCTTTTGGCATCTTCAAGAAATACAAAAAGAAAATCGAAAAATCCATTAACATTAAACAGTCCAATAGGTTTTTGGTGAATATTCAAGTTTGCCCATGACGCAACAGTGAATATTTCTTCCAACGTTCCGAGGCCACCTGGTAAAGCAATGAAAGCATCAACATGATTGATCATTTCAGTGAGTCTTTCAGACATACCTGGGACAATACATTCTTCTCCATTTGATTTTCCGATGATGTGGCTTTCTGTTAAAGGTTTTGGGATGATCCCCAAAACTTGACTTCCACCTTCTTGTACAGCTTTTGAAATATACCCCATCAATCCAAGATTGACACCGCCATATACTAAGTGCATATTTCTGTTTGCCATAACTCTACCCAATTCTCGTGCTCCCTCAACAAATTCTGGTTTAGTTCCGGAGCTAGTTCCACAAAATACACAGATATTAGTGAATCGTCGTTTTGAAGTTGTCTCCATTTGTGCTGCCTCTCTTAGCTAGATGTGTTGAGGAAATGGAAATGACGAGCTGAATTTATAGATCTTGAAAAGGGTGAGTGAGAAATGCACTAATATCTGTAAAATGACAACTATCAGAAAAATAGATCGTGAACAAAAAATGTTAGATACTGTCGGCAAAAAGTAAAGGAAAACAATAATTTAAAGTAAAGAAAATCAATGCAATAATATATACTGGCAGTTGTGATTGTGGCTCACATCTTCCTCTGGTTTTACGTCCAGAAACGGCTTGAACGCCCTCTATGGGTCGGGGATAGGCTTCCCATCCAATTTTTTTATAAATTGGCAAACAGGGTCTTTTAAAGTCAGATTCCCGAGACTGTATGGTTGTCTTTCTTTATGAAATTGTGTGCGTAATCTGAGAATTTCACGATGAACATATCCAATAGGATGTGTCTAAAGAGTCAATGATATATCATCAAAAGGCTCCTTACTCAGTCCATCCCTAATTAATTGTATTTTATCCTCATGATTATCAGACACCATTCCTAAAGAACGACAATGAGTGTTGCACGTACAACGTGCACACTTATAACAAACACCCATTTGTTTAGCTCTTCGTTTTTTAGAATATATGCTTTTCCCTAAACCAGGCATGTAAGGAATGAAGGAGTCAGGTGACTCACCTGCCAAACGAACCCTTACTTCGATTACCCAACGAATATCATTAGGAATACTATGAATCATAAGAATTCTCAATCTTTCTGTGCGGGCTTTGTAAATTTTAATCAGAGCATTTCGGGGAAGTGCAGAAAATATTTATGGAGGGTTGCGAGAGTTTCTTCCATACCTTAGTTTGTAGGGTATCAGTTTTTTAGGAAACTGAAATAACCGACTTGAGTCACGGAGTACCGTTATCCGCTGTTTTACCGGGGTGTGAGATAAAATAAAACAACAAGAACACTATAAAACTAAGAACAATGGAAATTACAGAAATATTAAACAGAACATGAAAGAAACTATATCAATCAAGGTATATTGGGTCTGATAGGAAAAAAGTTTCTTGAAATTTTGAGTACTCCAAAAAGGGTTTCAGACGCTGCCCATTTACTTTAAATACATCACTGTCCCTAGGATTCTCAATGTTAATAGCCCCGTATGGGTAAACATGTTTCACAATAAATGGGCCACTCCATTTGGATTTTAACTTTCCAGGAAATAAATGAAGACGATAATTATAAAGCAAAACCTTTTGACCAACTTCAAATATTTTTCGGGAAATTCGACTATCATGAAAGGCTTTAGTTTTGGCTTTAAGAATTTTCGTATTTTCATATGAATCATTCCTTAACTCTTCAATTTCATTTAGTTTCAATTTACGTTCATGACCAGCATTTTTAAGGTTTGAATTAAATGCTTTAATAGCCCAAAATGCTTTATGCTCAAGTTCTACAGGCAAATGACAAGGTTTTCCATAAACTAGACGATAGGGAGACATACCCAAGGATGTTTTGAAAGCTGTTCGATATGCCCAGAGTGCATCAGTTAATCGAAGAGACCAATCTTTGCGATTTGGGTTAACCGTTTTTTTTAGAATTTGTTTAATTTCCCTATTTGCTAATTCTACT
>SKCR01013640.1:0-16884 GCA_019454045.1 Zanthoxylum bungeanum
ACATGTTAGGCCTGGGGCTGGAAATGTGTCTGCCCCGTACGAAACATATATCAGATATCAAACAACTAGTCTCTTTAAATCGGACAATCCTGACCTGGTCATATTGTCCCGACGGTTGCAACCTTTTATAGAGTACTAGTTCTGTATCCTGCGTGATCATCATCTCCATATGTCTGAAGTGATACTTCCATCTTGACATCACATCCAGTACACTACGATTCTCGATAAACCCAGAAGAGGCGTACACAGAACTGGTTAAAGCCCCGAACCACCAAAACCAAAGTTTACCGATTGTCGCAAGTACTAGCGATGCAAGTCTCAGGTTAAGACCATATACACCTACCCTGATGCGGCCTCCCATATACACGCAGACATACTACCAATGGGATTCCGCGGGGTCTATCCAGAGCGAAGCTGTTTTCCGTACCATCGGTAAAACACAACCTCCTATCGCACTTGCATAAGTATCCAATACTTAAATATATGAGAACTATGCCGTTGTGCCATCACAACTCGCACAAGTGCAATACTAGTCTATTCCGCATTATCGATGTCCGATCTCGATAATACTCCGACTAAGGATATTTAATGATTAAACCTTTTATATTGATACTGTCTCATATCATCTCAATACGGAACTAATCATACGGACTTTTGCCATCAATATATCAAAGTAAATAATTTACAAAACGGCAAAAGGCAATTTCATTATCACATAGTTAATTTTGTACAATAATACAATATCATTTACAAAACAGTGACGCTATGGGTCATAATGTCTAACAACATTGACCATGGAAAGCTTCGTAATCAATGTCGATGGACAAGAAGTGGTCTTGACTTTGGCCAACAAACCACAACTTGGACAAGACACCAATATGGAACAAAGCTCTCGTGATTCAAACACATCCTCGACGGACAAAGGCCTTGACTTTGACCAACAAGCCAATGCCAGTCTCAGATCTTGAGTGAGAATCACTCAATGGAAGGAAAAACGCTTAATATTGTTTGAGGGTTTTTCGCGTGTAAATTGGCAACCAATTTATTATCTTTGTTAAGGTCTCATCATCATACACCCTTAAACATGCATTCTAAACACATAATAAAGCGCATATGAATAAAATAATAATGATATGCGGATGGATAATTTACACATTGATCCTAGATCAAATCTCTATCTTTCTCTCTCCCGCTAGCACAAGTATTTACTTTTACCCGTTACACTACACTTCTAAAGAAACCTCATTTACATTGAGGGGAATAGGTGAGAAGAGAAAACAAAGAATATGGAGGTGATAAGGCTGGACACACAGGTCCAATTAATAAATCAAATTTATTAAAACAATTTCTAAAATTGCCCCACCCAACTAATATTCATCCGATATACATTATTCATGCATCACAATCATGTATTCACATAAGCATGTTATCAATCAATCTAATCAAATTAATTAATCTGATAATTAGTGACCATCCAATGTTCAAACAACGATTTGATTTTACTCGAGTCAAACTCGTTTTTGCGAATAAGTACTCAAAGTACGAATCTCGAATTAAATTAAACTACATAATTAAATCCAATTCAATTTGTATTTAATACTAATTCGCTATTTAATTCCAAATTAAATATACACTTTATTAACGAATCTATACAACTTAAATTCCAAATTTAATCGTGACGGGTCTCAAAGCCCGATTAATATCCAATATTAATTTAATTAAAGTCCAATGGGCTTTTAATTAATTTCTTTAAGGCGTGGACTTTTGGTCAACTCGGGTCAAACCCAATAACCAAAGTCCAATCCGGGAGTTACCCCATAAGCCCATAAATCAATTTAGGCCCGTTAGGCCCAATTAAACTTTAGAGGTCCATTAGTCGCATTTGGGCTTTATGGATGCGGTTTTGGGCCTAATTGGATCCAACCCATTTTGCCTAAACCCAACTTGGTACAACCAAGCCCAATAAGCCCATTTACAACATAACAAGCCCAAATCCAATTTTAAGCCCAATTTAATTAAATTACAAAAATTCCAAATTCCCAATTTAATTACATAAAGTGTATTACACAATTAATTACCCAAATCAATATTTCCAAAATACGAATTAGCCTAATTAATCATGCTCATTTACATCAATTAGTGTCCAACACATTTTATCAAAAATCAAACCCAAACATGCTTAAGGCTCTTGACAATTGAAGGGGATTTTGTGTTCGATTCGATTTCAAACCAATTAATTCCACAATCAACATTAAATCAACATCCTAAATCGTTTCAAGTCATCCAATGATCAACGAAACAAAATCACCAAGAATTTATGGCTCTCTAACTCTCGGCTTTTAGGGTTTATTATGCCAAATTACAAATCCAATCCAATTGAATCAAATTCAACATTAAATCAATATCCCCAAATGATTTCCGACTCATCCAATGAATCAAAATCAAAAAACCAAGACAATTAGGGCATCATGTACCATTCGGCCAACACTAAAATTTGGGGAAATTTGTTCCAAACAATATTTCATCAAATTGATCCAATCAATCATCAATTAAAACACATTTAAGCATACTAATTCATCCAATTTCATTAATCATGCTCAAAATAAATTTTACCCAAATTTTAACCCTAAATCTTTTTCATGCTCAATATTGGCTCAAGATACCATTGTTGGTTTCTCTAAGGTCCAAGAATTATTATCAATCAATGAAAACAAGTGAATACACAAAGGAGAATGGTGGAATCATACTCACAACGAACAGATTGGATGCTACGAAGAACAAAAATGTTCTCCCACTTGGTGAAGCTCGACAGTGGCAGTGGCTCAGCAGTGGACTACACGGCAGTGGGCTGTGATGCTCCTCCAAGAATCGGCCATGGATGTCTTCAAAGCTCCAAGCTCCAAGTGGTGATTCCATGCTCATGTAGTGAGTTCCCTATCACCTTAGGATGGCTCCTGTGTGTGCTAGTACCCAAGAAATTTGCTACAAATTTCATTAGCTTCTCCTTCATCACTCGGTCAAACCAGAAAAACAGAAGGAAAAACCGTGTGAGAGAGAGAGAGGAATTTTTGGCTCCAAAATCGTGAGCAAAAGGAGAGAGCGGGAAAAGAAAATGTGTAATAGGTTTTATTAATTTCCAAAATCAATTAACCATTTCCCATTTTTCAATTTCAAAAAAGTCAAGCATTAAATGTTTGCCATCAACTCACATCAATCAATCAAATGTCACATCACTCAAAGTGACATGTGATTTGACGCTTGATGTGACTAATGATTTGACGATTGATTTGACTTGCGTGCCGCACTCGAATTCGAAATACGAATGCGCTCGCAAACAATCCCGGGCTCGGGTTTGCTAATTCCAAATTAACGAATTTTCTGTTGCGACGCAATTAAATGATTATGCCTAACGAAATCACTATTCACGTCGCTAACGAATTAATTCTAAATTAACTCGTTCGCCCGAAATAAAATATAATTTTAATTCCGCGTCGAAATCCAATTTCGTATAATATATCGAATATATTAATTTACCGATTAATTCCAAATTAATCGTTCTCTCTCTTTAATTGATATTTTATCCCAAATAAAATATCTCCGCAATTAATCCCAAATTAATTTTCTCTTTCGTCTAATTAATCCTAGATTAATTAAATTGTGAGTCATACGTCATCGATGAATCTTCGGGAAGCGACCCATGAGATCCCTAGATGAGTTGGCAGTAAATACGGTCGTCGGACTATCCCCGGATATGAGAGAGAAAATTAATCTGGGATTAATTGTGGAGATATTTTATCTAGGATAAAATATCAATTAAAGAGAGAGAACGATTATTTGGAATTAATCGATTAATTAATATATTCGATATAATAAACGAAATTGGATTTCGACGTGGAATTTAAATTAGATTTTAATTCGGGCGAACGAATTAATTTAGAATTAATTCGTTAGCGATGTGAATAGTGATTTCGCTAGGCGTAATCATTTAATTACGACGCAACGGAAAATTTGTTAATTTGGAATTAGCGAACCCGAGCCCGGGATTATTTGCGAGCGCATTCGCATTTCGAATTCGAGTGCGGTACACAAGTCAAATCAAGCGTCAAATCGCTAGTCGCATCAAGCGTCAAATCACTTGTCACTTTGAGTGATGTGACTTGACAACTAGTGATTGATGTGATTGAGTGATGTGTGTGGTTGGCATTTGTGGGCATTAATTGTCTTGACTTTTGAAACCAAATTTTGTGTATTTGATTTGTAAAAATCAATTACCAAATATTAGATTACACATTTATCTCTCTCTCTCCTCCATTTCCTCTCCTCTCTCACGCCCTTGGAGGGCTGAATTTCTTCTGTTTTTGGGCAGTGAACTGCCGAGTTTCATGAAGAAATAGGGAAGCAAATTGTGATTTTGTGGCAAAATCGAGAGTGCTAGCACACTCCGGGATCAATGCGAAGGTGATAGGGAAGTCCACCCATGAGTCGGGAATCGTTCGACGAAGCTTGGAGCTTGTTGGAGGACCTCCAATGGGCGAAACCAGTGAGCTTGGACAGTGAACTACAGACGCCAAAACAGTGAGCATAATTTAGTTTTTGTTGCCTCTGCGTCGCTCAACCGATCGATGTAAGTATTCCGCAACTTCTCGAATGTATTCACTTGTGTTTCATGCTTGATTTGTGATCATTGGGACCCTTAGAATCACCAACAATGGTATCAAGAGCTTGGTTAAAAGCATGAAATTGATTTAGGGCTTAAAATTGGGCAAACTTGATTTTGAGCATGATTAATGAAATTGGATGGATTAGTATGATTAAATATGTTTGAATTAAGGATTTATTGGATCAATTTGTTGAAATTATGTTTGGAACAAATTTCCCTAATTTTTTCATGTTGGCCGAAAATGTGATGCCCTAAAATGCCTTGGGATTTTTGATTTTTGACAATTGGATGTGTTGGAAATCATTCGGGATGATGATTTAATGTCGATTGTGGAATTAATTGGATTGAATTCGAATCGGACGTAAAATCCCCAAATTGCCGAGAGCATTAAGAGCATGATTGGGTTTGATTTTTGTTAATTTGTGTTGGACACTAATTGATGTAAATGAGCATGATTAATTAGCCTAATTTGTGTTTTAGAAATAATGATTTGGGTGATTAATTATGTTAATGCACTTTGATTAATTAAATTGTAAAATTGGATTTTAGTAATTTAGTTAATTGGGCTAATTTTTGAAATTGGGCTTGAAATGTTGTAAATGGGCTAAATGGGCTTTGTTGTACAAAGTTGGGTTTAGGCAAATTGGATTGGATCCAATTGGGCCCAAAACCGCGTCCATAAAGTCCAAATTCGACTTAAATGGACCTTTAAAGTTTAATTGGGCCTAATGTGCCAAGATTGATTTCTAGGCTTATGGGGTAACTCCCGGATTGGATTTTGGTTATTCGGTTTGACTCGAGTTGACCAAAAGTCCACGCCTTAAGAAATTAATTAAAAGCCCATAGGACTTTAATTAAAATAACGTTGGACGTTAAACGGGCTTTGAGACCCGTAACGATTAAATTTGGAATTTAAGTCGTAAAGGTTCGTAAATAAAGTGTGACATTTAATTTGGAATTAAATGGTGAATTAGAATTGAATGCATATTAAATTGGATTTAATAATGTAGTTTAATTTAATTCTAGAATTCATACTTAAGTACTTATTCGCAAAAACGAGTTTGACTCGAGCAAAATCAAATCGTTGTTTGAACATTGGATGATCACTAATTATCAGATTAATTAATTTGATTAGATTGATTGATAACATGCTTGTGTGAATACATGGTTGTGATGCATGAATAATGTATATCGGATGGATATTAGATGGGTGGGACAATTTTAGAAATTGTGTAATAAATTTGACTTATTAAATTGGACCTGCGTGTCCAGCGTTATTACCTTTCAATTCTTTGTATTCTCTTCTCACCTATTCCCCTCAATGTAAATGAGGTTTCTTTAGAAGTGTAGTGTAACGGGTAGAAGAAATATTTGTGCTAGCGGGAGAGAGAAATGGAGAGATTTGATCTAGGATCAATGTGTAAAGTATCCATCCACATATCATTATTATTTTTCATATGCGCTTTATTATGTATTTAGAATACATGTTTAAGGGTGTATGATGATGAGACCTTAACAAAGATAATAAATTGGTTGCCAATTTGAACGCGAAAAACCCTCGCAATATATTAAGCGTCTTTCCTTCCATTGAGTGATTCTCACTCAAGATCCGAGACGGCATTGGTTTGTTGGCCAAAGTCAAGGCCTTTGTCTGTCGAAGATTTGTTTGAATCACGAAGGCTTTTTTATATGTCGGTGTCTTGTCCAAGTTGTGGTTTGTTGGCCAAATTCAAGACCACTTCTTGTCCATCGACATTGATTATGAAGTTTTCCATGGTCAATGGGTCGCACTTAACTGGGATCACTAAGTTTGTTGTGCCAAAGCCAAGGCTTAGCTGATTCAGAGGAAAAAGGTTAGGTAATACATTGGATGTATTGGCATATATAAGATATATACTTCGGACTTGGATGGCCCCCTACCGGATCTATGAATTGGATTGGATCCAATTGATCTTAGAGATCTACCTAGTTAATTATCATACAATTTGTTGGCCAAAGTCAAGATTGTGTGATATTTAACGGGATCCTAGCCCACTAGGAAACACGGTTTCCCGAGTACTCGACAGAGGGTTAGAGGCTCACCAAAAAATAGTGGGAGGCAAGAATTGAATTTGCAATACTCGTTTAATTACTTGCCATACGCGCTCAATCACAAATCTCATTCGTCGTTAGAAATTAAATATTAGTTGGACTAATATTTAAATGTTGTTTTAATTAATAGTTTGACTCTATTCAAACTATTCATTTATAGTTGATTTTATAATTGGATTATAGTAATCAATATAATTGATTTTAATCTATTAAATTATAGTTGATTAAATAGTTAGACTATTGTAATCATTATAATAA
The DNA here is from genome assembly GCA_019454045.1 of Zanthoxylum bungeanum. Taxonomy (NCBI): domain Eukaryota; kingdom Viridiplantae; phylum Streptophyta; class Magnoliopsida; order Sapindales; family Rutaceae; genus Zanthoxylum; species Zanthoxylum bungeanum. Next base: position 7,010 of record SKCR01013640.1, read on the forward strand.
ATAGTACCTAAATCGTTGATTAAATAGTTGGACTATTAGAATCAAGATTAAATTGAAAGATTGACGTTTAATACATAATCCTAAGGAAAATGTATTTAAATGGTTTAATTTTCAAATTGGGAGTAAATTTCAGGATGGTTCTGGAAAAAAATAATAAGTTACTTTATTAGATAAAATAACATATTATGCCTAAGCACGAAGTTAAGCAAATAATAGAGCATAATCTTTGGAAGATTATGTGATGATAACTTAAGTGCTTAATCCATTAAGCTTGTCGCAGTAGACTCCTTAATTTCTGAATCAGAACTAAGGATTAGATCCTTAAAGTATGATAAAGAAATTGAAGGATCTTCATAAATCTATGTTTAGATTTTAGAAGTACTAAATTGCAATTAATAACTCTTGGAGTGTTAATGACTATTCTCAATGAGATAAAGTCAAAGTTTGCAATAGGCAAGTAACGCAAGGCGCACCTTACTTCGATATTCTGGAAGGCCAAGGCTTGGCCAAAGGCTTCTGGAATGTTGAAAAAGGGCAAAGGCAATATCATTATAATCTTCTAGGAAGATAAGGGACATATCCAAATTGTCTGCTAATTGTGGCAAACGGGATCGCGGAAGCGTGACTGCCGTTTGGACAAAGCAGACATGAAGGAATTGAAGAACGAGCAAGGCTCTGACTTCAAATATATTTGTCAAGATTATGTTCACTACTAGTATTGAAATTGGATTTTAAATACTTAGTGTGGTACATAAATATATACTGATGTTCAGAGTCTGCTATGAGCAGGATTTGGAAACTGTTATAATGTAACTAGTTTGACTAGATACATTATCTCTATATCAGTGTTTAACCCGCTGCGGGTGAACCTTTATATTCTAGAACACTAAAGTGTTTCATTATATAAAGATGATATTGAGATAAACACATTAGATGTGAATAACATCATATATATTTTGAATATAAATAAATCTCAAACGTATATAATGACAAATAAATAGCTCAAACTAATTTGATCAGGAGAAACTGATTTGTGGCATTGTTGTCTGGGACACAATTAAACAAGACTCGTATATCCACACTTTCGAAGAGTGGGTACTCGGACTAATTTGATTCCAATCAAATAAAGTCTACGAATCTAGTTTATTGGGCAAAATGCCTAAAACACTATTTACTTGGTAAAAGTGTAAATGCTTCCAATCTGCTAGCCCTAGTTCATAGTGAAGCAAGTGGGCCCATGTCTAGCTAGGCTAGAGGTGGATATGAATATTTCGTGACCTTTACAGATGTGGCATCGCGTTATGGTTATGTGTTTCTTTTGAAGAACACAAATCAGAAACTTTTAAAGTTTCGACACGAACTAGACAAACAGATCGGCTATAGTATTATACCGTCACGGTAAGACCGTAATGGAAAATACTTAAGCAATAAGTTTCTAATATACTTGAAAGAGTATAGTATTCTTTCAAATGATGACTCCTCTCGGAACACGTCAAGGTGACGGTGTGTCCGAACCGAGAAACCGAATTTTGTTGGACATAATAAGGTTAATCATGAGTCGTTCTGAGCTACCATTTCCTTCAACGGATAAGCTTTGACAGTGCAGAACTTATTTAGAATAAGGTTCCATAAAAAAATGTTTGACATATTTCATATTAGATATGAATAGGAAAGAAATCGGGTTTCACATTCCTGATGATTTGGGAATGCTAGGTATATGTTTGGATGATGCCAAACTAAAACCCAAATTGGATAAGTGCCAATTGTAGGTTATCCTAGGGATACCATAAGTATAGTATTTATACAACTCACTAGAGAACAATTAGATTGTTGCTCACCATGCGGTTTTCCTAAGAGGGATACCGATATGCAGTGGTAAGTAGGAGGATAGTAAAACTCGATGAAAATCGGAGTAATACTGTCCAGGCATCGAATCCTAATGGAACACATATAGTTCATCAAGGATGGAACTATACCATAATCTTCGAATACACAAGAACACATATTGATCATTTATGAAATATGACAGCTTTACGGGAAAATCGCTTTCCTGAAAAGGAAACATTTTGGAGGATGTTTACAACATCCTGTCGGTTTTGTCTTACCAAAAATAGCAAACAAGGTTTGCGGGTTATTCGATCCATGTTTGGATTGAAGCAAACATAGATTCTTGGAATTATCGTTTTGATGTAATCATAATGGTTTATGATTTAATTCAAAACGAAATGATTCTTATATATATAAAAGGGTTAGTGGGAGCGCACTGACAGTGGTTGTCCTATAAATAATGATAATACGTCATTTCTTGGAAATGATATTCCCATAATAATAAATATCAGAGAAAGCTTGGCTTTCGAAAACTCTCCGTGGAATCATATATTGAAAAATGTACGCGAGCTGGTGTCTCATACGCTTTGAGCATATGGATTCATAAACAGGCCAATCCGAGTGATAGTCACTGGATTGAAGTTAAGAACATACATTAGTATCTTAGAGAACTAAGGATGTTGTCTTAATATATGGAGATGGAGAACTTGAAGTGACAGGGATTACTGTAGCAAGTTTCCTAAACTGATAAGACGACTAAAAGTCACAAACGGTACTATACAGTTTGAATAACGGTACAGTGAGCTGGAAATCTTCCAAGCAAGATACTGTTACCGAATAAACAACAAATGCAGGTTATTGCTGCAGCTGAAGCGGCAATAGAAGCCATTTGGATCGATAATAAATCTAAATATATTAGATATAATTTTGTTAGCAGTTGAGCTAAACTTGAGCACAGGCCAAAGAATTAATGGTCTCATCAACGATCCAGATACATACTTCGATATTCATCTGATTCGTTCGGATCATACATCGTGGCGATGTGATGATCGAATAAATCGCATCAGATGATAGTCATGCAAATCCGCTGACGAAGTCTTTCATCAGCAATTTGAGCCAACCGTACATAGTTCGGGTGTCAAGCACTCGAGTGACTGGCTATAGGCCAAGTGGGAGATTGTTGGACAATTATGACCCATAGCATCACTATTTGTACAGATCACGGTGTTGTTGTACAAATTAACTATGTGATAAAAGAGATTGCACTCTTATCATTTGTGATTAGATCACCAAGATATATAAATGATAGGAGGTCCCTATGATTTGTTCCTGGACGGAGAATGATATAAGACAGTATCAGTCCACGAAGGATAAATCATTAAATATCCCTAGTCAGAGCATTATTGAGATTGGACATCGATGAATGCGTAAAAGACTAGTATTACACTTGTGCGCATTGTGAGGGCACAACGGCATAGTTCTCATATATTTTGGTATAAGATACTCATGCAAGTGTAATAGGAGGTTGTGTTTCACCGATGGTACGGGAAACAGCTTTGCTCTGGATAAGAACCCCTCGGAATTCCATTGGTAGTATGACTATGTGTCTATGGAAATCCGAAATCAGGGTAGGTGTATTTGGTCTTAACTTGAGACTTGCACCGCTAATGCATACGACAATCAATATGCTTTGGTTGAGGTAGTCCAGGGCTTTAACCGGTTTCTGTGTACGCCAATTCTGGGTATATCGAGAATCGTAGTGTGTTGGGTGTGATGTCAAGACAGAAGTGTCACTCCAGTCATATGGAGTTGATGATCGCGCAGGGATACAGAACTGGCTCTCTATATAAGGTTGCAACCATCGGGATAATATGATTTGGTCATGATTATCCGATTTTAAAGAGACTAGTTGCTTGTTATCCGATATATGCTTCGTACGGGGCAGACACTGTACCAGCCCTAGGCCTCGCATGTGATCATCCGATCTGGACAAAAATACGCAATACTACGGTATACTATGCCTGATACAGATCCTTTATTCCTGTAAGGATATTTCCGAAGAATTAGGTAGGCATGGCGCTTTGCTAGAAACCAAACTTGTCTTGTAATTCGATATAAACGTAGTAAGAGGTACTTACGTGTTCGGATAGTCCGACGACCGAATTTACTGCCAACATATCCGGGGATCTCACGGGTCGCTTCCCAAAGATTCACCGATGACGTATGACTCGCACTTTTAATTAATCTGGGATTAATAAGATGAGAGATAAAATTAATCTGTGATTAATTGTGGAGATATTTTATCTGGGATAAAATATCAATTAAAGAGAGAGAACGATTAATTTGAAATTAATCGATTAATTAATATATTCGATATAATAAACGAAATTGGATTTCGACGTGGAATTTAAATTAGATTTTAATTCGGGCGAATGTATTATTTAGAATTAATTCGTTAGCGATGTGAATAGTGATTTCGCTAGGCGTAATCATTTAATTACGACGCAACGGAAAATTTGTTAATTTGGAATTAGCGAACCCGAGCCCGGGATTATTTGCGAGCGCATTCGCATTTCAAATTCGAGTGCGGTACACAAGTCAAATCAAGTGTCAAATCGCTAGTCGCATCAAGCGTCAAATCACTTGTCACTTTGAGTGATGTGACTTGACAACTAGTGATTGATGTGATTGAGTGATGTGTGTGGTTGGCATTTGTGGGCATTAATTGCCTTGACTTTTGAAACCAAATTTTGTGTATTTGATTTGTAAAAATCAATTACCAAATATTAGATTACACATTTATCTCTCTCTCTCTCCTCCATTTCCTCTCCTCTCTCACGCCCTTGGAGGGCTGAATTTCTTCTATTTTTGGGCAGTGAATTGTCGAGTTTCATGAAGAAATAGGGAAGCAAAGTGTGATTTTGTGGCAAAATCGAGAGTGCTAGCACACTCCGGGATCAATGCGAAGGTGATAGGGAAGTCCACCCATGAGCCGGGAATCGTTCGACGAAGCTTGGAGCTTGTTGGAGGACCTCCAATGGGCGAAACCAGTGAGCTTGGACCCAAAACAGTGAGCAGAATTTAGTTTTTGTTGCCTCTGCGTCGTTCAACCGATCGATGTAAGTATTCTGCGACTTCTCGAATGTATTCACTTGTGTTTCATGCTTGATTTGTGATCCTTGGGACCATTAGAATCACCAACAATGCAAATGTGATAGGAGGTTCTGTTTGCCGATGGTATAGGAACAGCTTCGCTCTGGATAGACCCATCGGAATCCCATTGGTAGTATGACTATGTGTCTATGGGAATCTGAATCAGGGTAGGTGTATATGGTCTTAACCTGAGACTTGCATCGCTAATACTTGCGACAATCAGTATACTTTGGTTTTGGTCATCTGGGGCTTTAACAGGTTCTATGTACGCCTCTTCTGGGTATACTGAGAATCATAGTGTGTTGGGTGTGATGTCAAGATGGAAGTATCACTTCTGTCATATGGAGATGATGATCACGCAGGGATATAGAACTAGTACTCTATAGTGCTATAGCCATCGGGAAAGTATGACTAGGTCATGACTTTCTGCTCATAAAGAGACTAGTTGCTAGTGATCCGATAGATGCTTCGTACGGGGCAGACACAACTCCAGCCTCAGGCTTAACATGTGACATCTGATACTAGATCGTAATACGCAATACTATGTATACTACGCCTGACAAAGATCTTGTATTCCTTAAAAGAATATTTTTGGAGAATTGGGTAGGCACGGTGCTTTGCTGGAAGCCAACCATGTCTTGTAAATCGATAAGAACGTGGTACCAGATACGCACGTATTCGAACTGTCTGATGACCGTATTTACTGCCAACATATCCAGGGATCTCTTGGGTCGCCTCCCAAAGATTCACCGATGACAATTTACTCGAATAGAATTAATCTGGGATTAATTATGAGAGAGAGAAAATTAATCTGGGATTAACTATGGTAAGAATTAATCTGAGAATAATTCGACTAGAAGAGAGAACGCGATTAATTTAGAATTAATCGGAAAAATAAATTTAGTAGTTAGAATTGGATTTTACTATTTAATTTATTTATTTGGGCTAAAATAATATATCGGATATATTAATTGAAATTGGATTTCAACACGGAATTAAAATTGAATTTTAATTCAAGCGAACGAATTAATTTGGAAGTAATTCGCAAGCAACTTTCGTAATAATTTGGCTAGGCATTATTATTTATTTAAATTAGATTTAATTATGTCGCAACGAAAAATTCGTTTAGTTCAGAATTAAACGAATATGGGCCCGAGCGAAGTTGTGTGTTGAGTTAGCTGACTTAAATTCAGAATTTAAAAGTGGTGGGACCCACTTCACTTACATCACTTGTTTGACTAATGATGTAAGTGGTTAGGCTTAAAATTTTGGATTTGATTTGTTGAGTGAAAAGCTTGGATTTCTTTTACAACACACTAACCAAATCCAACACTCAACCTCACTATATATTATTTGGTCAACTTTGGAAGTGTGCATAATTCACTATTCACAACAACATATTCTCTCTTCTTCCTCACAAAATGCCGAGCTTCTCTCATTCTCCCATGGATTTTTGTTGCAAAAATCAAGCATGCTAGCACATTAAGGAGTCAAAGGAAGGTGATAGGGAGACTCACCCTAGTGTTGGAACACTAATAGAAGGCTTGAAGCTTCCATCAACCAATCTTTGTAAGTAATTTCCGAAACTTACTTTAGATTATTCACACACAAATCATTCCTTAGAGATCCTTGGCATGTTTAGGACGCTAACAGCACGCGGGAGTATAGAACGCGAGACGCATTATCAGTGAAGGAATCATCACTGGCGCTGAGGAACCTGCAAGCAGATTTCCACCCCATACAAAAAGCCGAGAGATGGGCGTCGCCGCGCTGCGGGACACGCGCTCCAGAAATATAAATTTAGGGTTTTTAACATGTTCAATGACACCAAGGCTCTATTATAAATACATTAGTTCGTCGAAGACTCAAGAGGAGGCTAATACACAGTATAAAACACCAAAACACATATTTTAGAGAGATCCAAGGAGGAGGATTGAAGAGCAACAAGAGGAGACAAAGACGGTGACATCCGAAGAGGGAGAGATTCAACTCGAGTTTTATCTTCTTGTTTATTTCTTAGAACTCTAATGATTTCCATTAGATTCATGACTTGTTAATCATTGTTTTTATCTTTAGTCATGAACTAACTCCTTAATTCTGGAGAATGATGTAACTGATGCTTGAACCTTTATTTTAATTGTCGATTTTGTTAGGAACTTTTATTGAGTTATTTATATTCTTTTAAGTTTAATGATTTATGTTTGCTGGCCACAAATATGGTGATATATGTTTAGAATATATCACTCGAGAGAGGGAATTTTGAATAGATCTAGAGAATATAACCAAGGAGTTTTATAGAGTTTGAGAGAATTTATAAATTCCTTTGAAGTCGTTAACATAGAATCACAAAGCGTAATAAGTTGTTAACTACTAGATTTTTATAGAGATATTGAAGTTTGTAGTTGATGATATTTTCACTAATGCTTGAGAGAGGGAGTGGATATTTTCGGAGTCTTGACTTATAAACAATATAACTGAACAAATATAATTGGCATGACAAATACATAAGGGATAGATAGGTGAAATCTGGATCTAGAATCTCTATCGTATTAGTCCCTCATATATAATTATTTTTATATTTATTTATTAAAATCTTTATTATTTGTTTTCTAAATAAAGTTAGGATTATCAATTGTAGTATTTAGTGCGAGTTAACGCAATCCATGTGGGTTCGACACTCTAAACTCATTTATACTAAAACTTGACACCGTACACTTGCGGTACGATATAAAATATCACAACAATATGACTTGAAATGGTGTGCCACAAGAGTGATTCATTTCGATTATTGATGTTATATATGTTAGATTTTGAACATTCTTTGTTAATTTACAAGATATAAATACCATTATGTAAAGTTCACTCTCATACTTTACTTCATTAAACGAAATAATACATTCATTATAATTTAGTAGGCATAAAAGGCATTCCTTACATAAGTAAAAAATTAAAATGATGTTCTTTATTAAATAGTGTATATAATAACAGTTACTTAAGTCTAAAATCAATCTATTCGGTAGATGCACTGAATAGGTCACCACGCATAATGCAGTCAATTTTGCTTCATTTCTTATACAAAAGTCAACCTCTCCATGTCGAAGTCTTCTACTCTCTTACATGCAATGTACATTATTACACAAGTGAGTCCCACAACCAATATCTAACAAACAAGGAAAAGATTCAGAATCATGCGAATAAAGTTCAAACCTATATATAATACATGAAGTAGAAGTTATGAGCTTCTTAGCTTATTGGGCTTTGGCTATCCTGCACTCTTTCTTTTAATGGTCCTTTTTACTACAGAAAAAATAACTCTCATTGACCTTTTTTTCCCTACCTTACTAGTGTGCTTAGGGCGATCAGGGCCTTTAGCCTTGAACTTATTTTTCTTTGGGCCTCGTGATAAGTAATACGAATGTTTTCAACTTCTGCTTTATATCATTCTCATTCTGTTTTAGCAAATTATGCAATTCTACTAAAGTTATTTCCATTTTATTCATATGTAATTGCATGATAAAGTTTGAAAAAAGATTTTATATGGATTAGAAAATGAGATCCAATGCTATTTGGTTGTCCATAATGAATCATAGATTGACTAATTTTTCAATATTGTCAATCATTTTCAACACATGTTCACTTACGAACCTGCCCTTATATTCATAACAAAATATCTTGAATGTTTTCACATACACATAGGATAAACATTCCATGTGAAATCTCTTGGTGGCCATTTGATGGACATGAACCAATCATGCATCCATGTGATATACCAAACAGTCGAAACCCGCTAGTAGACAATGAGATCGGCTATTCCACTTAAGAATAGATCAAATCTAGCATACAAATCTCTCTGATTTGTTAAGATCATGATTGTTCATAAACTTTTGACTATGACTATTTAGGAATAAAGATTCTCTTAAAGCATTAATGTCATCGTCTATTACTCCAATAACATTTATATATATATCATACCAACCAAATTTAAAGAAAAATATATATAATAAATAATGTCATTTTATTTATTAATGTGAATTTACAAGTACAATATATCATTATTTTATTACAAATACATGTACATAAATCCACCTATAAGTTGGGTATAGGGCATATTCCTAAAACTTCCCCTAATAAAGACAATAAGGTTTAGGAATGACATAATGACCTTCGCCAATGGGATTAGGAATCATTTTCTGAAGTATGGGAAAGATTTAAGGACATGGTAATGAAGTTCCCATATCATGAACTACCAAATTGGCTGCAAGTATAGATTTTCTACTAAGGGCTAATCACAACAAACAAGACCATACTTGATGTAGTAAGTGGAGGGTCATTCATGGAAAAACACCATCAACTGCACTAGAAATATTTAATGCCATGAAAACTAGCATTAACCAATAAAGATGTGACATGGGAAGACAAAAACATGTGGAAATTCATGAGATATATGCTAACAATTTTATGAATACTAAGATCTCTTCCATAGAGAATATGCTTAAATCTCTTATTTTTATTATTGTATTGAAATCTTTTAATGGGTTTTGTGATATTTGTGTATGGATATACTTAAGTGCATAATGTCCTATGAATGGATTGCCTCCAGGACAAGTGAGTCAAATCAATGAATATAACAGGCAAAGAAACAACCCACACATATATAACCTTAGGTGGTGTCAACACCCCATTTTGTTTGCCGACTCAGCATATGTGGCCAGCTGAGCCAAGACTAGGTTTTTAACCTTTAATGAGAATGGAAACAGCCTCTGTTGGACGACTTTTATAGCTAATCCATCTATCTTAAAGATATCACAGAGTTCCAAGAAACTGTGAATGTGTATATTCAGTTCCTCATGAGATAGCACATGGAAAGAATGGATCATTTGAATATAGATGGGCTT
>SKCR01013641.1:0-16774 GCA_019454045.1 Zanthoxylum bungeanum
ACAGCTTTTCCTTCTAGAAAGGTAGTGAGTGAAGGAAGACACCAAACCATTACCTAGCCTCAAAGTGCCCTTGATTAACCCCACGTATCCACTATAGACATGGTCAATTAAAACATAAATACAAACATTACAAGACAATATTTCGGGGCCAACTTTCTATCCCCAGTGGAGTCGCCAGACTGTGGACAACAGAACCTGGGCGACGCCGTTCCTAGGCTCGCGGCCTAGTTGGGAAGTACTAAATAACATGGAGTCGCCACCCGGTGTGAACCGGGACAAAGATTTAAGGCCGCACCACACCCTCGCAAGGGAAGACCTCAAACCGTTGGGTTCGGAATGGTCCCTTACTTATGTCACTTGTAATGAAAGGATTTATGTAATAATTTAATCAAGCTTAAGTAACACTTATTTCCAAGAGTATCATGCTTCTAAATTCTCATATGCAAAATAAAACTTATGTACACATTTCACATATATCTCACATTTAAAATTGCATGCTTAACATATATCAAAATAGCAACGAACATACAACTTCATTTGCATATTACATTCAGGAAAACGCAAGCACACATATTAACCATACAAGCACACATATGGGCACTTTTCCAAGCGGTACGTGGAATTGTATCCCAAGTACAGACCGCACTACCGTCCATTCGGAATCGGCTACGGAATTTACGTCTGGGTTTCCATCCGATATACCGCAAGAAATAATACTCTAATGTTATCATGACATAAACATATGAATTGTAATACATTAACATATTTGTATTTATACATGTGGAGATGGCTACTAGGAAAATTATGCATGAAATCTAATGAAGAGGACTCAGTTCAGTGGGTGCGCGTTCGTGTAGCGTTCGTAAACGCGTTCGAACGGTAAACAGAAGGTTCGCGTTCGTATGGCGTTTGATAACGCGTTCGAACAGAAATGAAACAGAATGCTCTTGTTCGTATGGCGTTTGTTAACGCGTTCGAACAGAAATGAAACATAATGCTCTCGTTCGTATGGCGTTCGTGAACGCGTTCGAACATAAATAAGACCTGATGCATGACAAGGCAAAATACATGTGCGTTCGAGTTGCATTCGTAAACGCGTTCGAACGGGAGCAGACCTGATGCATGACAAGGCACGCAATACATAAATGACAAATAAAGGGGCACGGCGAAGTACTGCCGTAAAGGTGGCCTTTTGGGGCTCTTGATCTCTCAAAGAGAGGACCTTTAGACCAACATACTAAGCCCATGCGCTCGACTGAATCATGCATACAAAGAATTAAAAGCAATGATATTAAACATAGTGTGCCCGATTGAACGTATCTTGTATCTAACCGAGCACACATCAACCGGCGCGGCAAAGCATCGTGGTAAAGGGCTTTAGCCCCTCCCCATAGGGGATCTCACATCGCACTTACTAAACCCATGTGCTTGGTTGAATCATGCATACGAAAATAAAGACAATCATATCAAACTAGGTATGCTCGATTGAACGTATCTCGCATTCAACCGAACACACATCAATCGGTGCGGCAAGCGTCGTGGTGAAGGTTTTAACCCCTCCAATTAGGGAACCTTCATCGCACTTACTAAGCCCATGCACTCGATCATATCATACGGGAATAAGCAACATACATAATTTAAATGACAAGAAATAAATAAACCAAAGCAACACAACACAAGAGAATGTGCCGTTTACTCAAGTGGTACGTGGAGTTGTGTCCCATGTACAGACCACACTACCGTCCATTCGGATTCGGCTACGGAATTTACGTCTGGTTTCCTCCATCCTATATACCACAAGAGACAACACTCTTTCATTCATCCAATACCCACAACACACATCATACACACAACAAATGCCGCAAGTACTGAAAATATAATCAAAGTAAATGACCAGAAATTAAATAAGAAGAAGTGTGAAAGATACCCTCAGATCTAACCTTTTAAGCTGTCTCTCGGACTCGCGTTTCACGAAAATCGGAAGGGGGTAAAGCTCCGCAACTTTTCTGGTTCACTGGTTTGCCTCTTCCTTCGCTGTTCGGCCGCTCAAGCTACTGTTCCGACTCCGTTTTACTGCTGTTTCCTTGTGGTTTTGCTACCGTTTCCTCTGTGTCCTCTGCTTACTATTTGTGGACTTTTTTGGTGTTCTTGGTGGACTGTTCCGTGTGGTTATTTCAAGGATTGTAAGTGTATTTTATGTTACTGTTTTAAGGGATTTTAGGGACTATTTTGGGAGTGATTTAGGCTGCTGTGTTTGTGTGATTTTCGGTGAATGTATGGAGGTTTAGAGGGGCTGATTTTCGGTGGTGATTAGGGGTTGTTTTGGTGTTCTTGGTGGACTGTTTTGTGTGGTTATTTCAAGGATTGTAAGTGTATTTTATGTTACTGTTTTAAGGGATTTTAGGGACTGTTTTGGGAGTGATTTAGGCTGCTGTGTTTGTGTGATTTTCGGTGAATGTATGGAGGTTTAGAGGGGCTGATTTTCGGTGGTGATTAGGGGTTGTTTTGGTGTTCTTGGTGGACTGTTTTGTGTGGTTATTTCAAGGATTGTAAGTGTATTAACCACAGTGGACAACAGAACCTGGGCGACGCCGTTCCTAGGCTCGCGGCCTAGTTGGGAAGTACTAAATAACATGGAGTCGCCACCGGTGTGAACCGGGACAAAGATTTGAGGCCGCACTCACCCCTCGCAAGGGAAGACCTCAAACCGTTGGGTTCGGAATGGTCCCTTACTTATGTCACTTGTAATGAAAGGATTTATGTAATAATTTAATCAAGCTTAAGTAACACTTATTTCCAAGAGTATCATGCTTCTAAATTCTCATATGCAAAATAAAACTTATGTACACATTTCACATATATCTCACATTAAAATTGCATGCTTAACATATATCAAAACAGCAACGAACATACAACTTCATTTGCATATTACATTCAGGAAAACACAAGCACACATATTAACCATACAAGCACACATATGGGCACTTTTGTTCTCTTTTTGTGTATATGTCAAGTGTTTTTCTTTGTCTTAGGTGTGTATTAGAGAGTCTAGAGAAAAAGTGGCTAGGTTAGTGCATGTTTATATAGAAGAGAGCTAGGGGTTGCCCTTGTCTCACAAGGAAAGGATTTTGGTATTCAATTATGATTTCCAAGAAAGGCATACACAAGATTGAAGGGGGACAAAATATTTTAAATTAGGAAGTTGTAATATTTAATTTGTGTTGGTTTAGGAATACAAATATTTTAGATTGGTAATTATCTTATTAGATTAGGAAGTCAAATATATGATTGGCTTTAATTGGTTAGGATTGATTTTAATTAGGTATATCTTATTTTAATTTTAGTATATGATATATTCAATTTATTTATATTAGGTATGATTTTAGTTTAAGTTTGGTAAATGTTTTATTTAATTGGTAAATGGTTTAAATATTTTATTTAATGTTTAATGTTTAAATTAATATTTATTTATTTATTTTGGGATGTGTTTTATGGGCTTTGGGGGGCTAAATGGGCTGGGGTGCGAGGCTAGCAGCAAAACCAGAAACACCGGATCCGTTCGAACGCCAATTAGAACGTGGCGCGAACGTCCGCAATCTGCACGAGGTTCGAACGAAGTAGCGAACGCAGCACCAACGAAGACAGTGAACTTGTGGAATGAACTTGATGACGTACTTATCCTGAATTTCCCCTTCCGACCTCCGTTTCCCGCAATATCCTTAGCTAAAGAGGTAGTGCCTCCAATTGAGACTCATCATCGGGTTTCACATGCGAAAATGCAATGCCTACAGCCTTTCAAATTTCCAGCATTTCAGAAGCTTAGGGAGTTACTTGGAGTTTGCAGTTCAAAGGACTTTATTTGAGGGATGGCGCTTCAAAGTTTGAGTCTTATTAAATTGATGTACTGATGTTATGTGTGGAACATCAATTTAAGGGAGGGATTGTTGAATAAATTAGTAGCAGCACACGTAAGAATGGATTTGATTTGTCTTAGTCTTCAGAAGTTCAGTAGTTTGTTTTAATTTGTTTCCTAGTTAATAGGGGTTGGCCTAGACAATAGGAGTTTGTTGATGCACGTTGGATAGTGCCTATTTTCATATTGTGTTCAGTTATGTATTTGCCTATTTATAGGCTGGTGATTTATCAATAAAGTGTAGCAAAGTTTATCCTTTGTTTTCTGAGTATCTTCTGTTTCCCACTGTTAATGCAGAAATTGTCCTTTAGTTCATTTGTTTTTATCATTTTATAGGCTAGGCTAGGGACCATATTAAGTAAAGTGACTCTTAGTTTCCTTCCATCAAAGAAACTGAAATCCTTTTATAGTCTAAACTCAATTATTTGATCCCACTACTAGTATACTTAATTCAAAAAAATACTTTACACCCATATATAATAAGAGATCTTTAGGATACCTTAAGTAAATATTATAATAAATATTTTACATTTTCTCACTTGTCCCATAAGAGTTATGAACTATTGGATGGGTGAAAGTTAAGTTTGGCCACAACTTTATTTACCCCAACTAGTTATGGAAATACTCCCATTGAAATAAAGAAAATTATATACGAATCATAGTGGTAAGACTCCTATAATATGTCATTCCTTTCCATGTATCACTATGCATGATACTCTTTACGTGAATATTGTATGAGCTAAAAACTTTATAATGAATTATCAATTAGTCATTTGGGTCCTAAACTTTATAGATAATATATTCATAATTTATGCGTAAATAAATTCTATATTATTAAATAGAGGCTTTATTTATAATTACAACAAAGCAAAGAGAATGAATTATAATTACAACAAAGCAAATAGAATGAATTTTACTCTAGATCAAGAATCCCATATGCTCTACATGACATTTGAACTGTTGTACATGTAATCATTTTGTCATGGGATCAACAATTATTGAATGAGTACTTGTATGTTCAATAGATACCTCATTTCTCTTTATATTCTCTCTTACTCTGAGATTCTTTATGTCGATGTGTTTACTTCTGCTTCCACTCTTATTATTTCTGGAAAAGAAAAAAGTAAAAGAATTGTCACAGAATATCTTGATAGGTCTCTCAATAGAGTCTAACAAAATTGAGACCGCTAATAAAGTTCTTGAACCATATCGCTTGTGTAGTGGTTCTATTGTTGTCCAAATAGTGTCATTAAACATTAGAACAACATGCTTCAAACAAATTAAACCAGTAAATACTAATCAAATTATTATAAAACCCTAAAACATGAAAAACTATAGAAAACCTGGAAAATGCAATGAGGAATCCAAGTCGAGATCTCTCTGTCATTAAGAACTTATTAGCCTCCGTCACAGGTGCTTCACGGATTCGAATTGGCCAATGTTCTCCCAGGATAACTTGGTTGCTTCCTGTTCAATGAGCACTCCTTAACAAGTATATGAACTTGGAATATGGTGGAACTCTCTCTCAAAACAAATGGAAAACTTCACTCTTAAATTCAGATTGTCTTTTGTATATATTTAATTGGACATAGAGCCTCCTTTATAAAGGCATGGAAGGGTGCCAATGGGGCACCCCTTGGGGTGGGGTGCAACCCTTTGAAGGGTTGTACCCCTCTCATGACCCATTGCATTCAAAAGACATATATATCTTTAATGAATATTTAAAGAATTTCCAACAATCCCCCACAATTTTTCAAATATTCATGTAGACACTTGAGAGAGTTACCATGAACTAAAGCTGCATCAAAATAGGTAGCTTTCGCCTTGAACCTTTCCTAGTGAATGACAATCAGATTTACTTGGCAAACCAGTGACCCATAGTCTTGAACTGTTCTGCCGTTGGTGTAAACCAAGACAACTGCCAACACACAGCTTTACTTCGAACATTTTCCCGTTCTACGGTTGTGTTCATTTCCGCCCTGAACAACGGTCCCGGATTCATCAAGTACTTTAGGGTAACCCGCCTTTAAAATTTCCCATGGAAGCGGCCTCACTTCTTACTTGAAATAGGTGATCTACTATGAAGAGGTAATATGTTTTTACCCCCATTAGGACTCATCTCCTAATATACTGATCATTAAAAGTCTTAGCTTATCATAACCAATGACAGACACACTCATCGTTATTATCGAAATGGGAAATAGTACAAAACTCTCAGTGCTTATTTTGAATTGCACAAAGTTTCAGTTGTCCCGTTTGAACCTAGATCTTGGGATCTCCAGTCAGCTAGGTTGGGTTTCCACAGTGACAATTCTTAATTTATAGGATTCAAGCCCATTCCCCTCGATGACTTCTCAACTTGCTCTCGAGGTAAACCTTAGTTAGTGGATCCGCTAGGTTTTCCTTCGACTTGACATAATCGATCATTATTATGCCACTTGAAAGTAGTTGACGTATGGTATTATGTCTTCGACGTATGTGTCGAGACTTACCATTATACATTGTATTTTGGGCTCTCCCAATAGCCGATTGGCTATCACAATGTATGCTAATCGATGGCACCGGTTTGGGCCAACTAGGAATATCCTCCAGGAAGTTTCTAAGCCATTCTACTTCTTCCGCTGTTTTGTCTAACGCTATGAACTCTGATTCCATAGTAGACCGGGCAATACATGTTTGCCTCGAGGATTTCCATGACACGGCTGCATTACCAAGTGTGAAAATAAATCCACTCGTAGATTTAGAATCCACCGTATCAGATATCCAGTTAGCATCGTTGTATCCCTCTAGTATATCAGGATATCTCTCGTATTGTAGTCCATATTTTGAAGTTTCTCTCAGATACCTCAAAACTCTTACAATGGCTTTCCAGTGGTTATGTATTGGATTGCTCGTATATCTACTAAGCCGGTTCACAGCTTGAGCTATATCTGGTCATGTGCAATTCGTGAGATACATCAGACTTCCTATGATTCTCGAATACTCTAATTGCGATACGCTTGAACCAGTATTCTTTGATAGATGAAGAGTTACGTCTACAGGGGTTCTAGATCCCCTTTGATATATTTATCAAGTATCTTCTCAATATAATGAGTCTGAGATAATATATATCCGTCTGATGTCCTAGAAATCTTAATTCGTAGGATTACATCAGCTATTCCCATATCTTTCATATCAAATCTGCTGGATAACATGTTTTTGGTAGACTGAATCATTTCATGATTACTACCAATTATCAGCATATCGTCTACATAGAGACACACAATGACATCCTTTTTGAGTTGATTTGGTATACACACATTTATCACATTCATTGTTTTTGAACCCACTTGACAACATTTCTTTGTCAAATTTCTCATGCCATTGTTTAGGTGCTTGTTTTAATCCGTACAAGGATTTTACAAGTTTGCACACCTTCTGTTCTTGTCCAGGAACACTAAACCCTTCTGGTTGCTCCATGTAAATCTCTTCATCCAATTCACCATTCAAGAATGCCGTCTTTACATCCATTTGATGTATTTCAAGACCAAATATAGCTACTATGGCTATAAGCATTCTTATCTATGTGATACGAGTCACTGGTGAATATGTGTCAAAGTAATCAAGGCCTTCCTTTTGTCTATAACCTTTTATAACAAGTCTTGCCTTATACTTATCTATTGATCCATCTGTTTTCATCTTCCGTTTGAATATCCATTTGTAGCCCAGCGGATTACAACCTGAAGGAAGATCAACCAACTCCCAAGTATGGTTCTGTAGGATTGAATCAATCTCATTGTTAATAGCCTCTTTCCACAGAGGTGCCTCCGGAGAAGACACAACTTCTTTATAGTTTTGAGGCTCATTTTCTAACAAGTATGTCAGAAAATCGGGACCATACGACTTAGACGTTCTAGCTCTTTTGCCACGTCTAGGCTCGATTGTCTCAATATTTGCACGTTGATCTGATTCTTGGTCAACCTGATCACTGTCCTTGACAGTACCAATTGTTCTTTTGAGAGACTTTGTTCTTTGTCTTTCCTTATAAGGAAACGTCTAATGTTACATTCATTGACTCAATTATCATGTTCGGATTGATGTCAAGAATCTCATACTTGTTTACCAAGAATCGATACGCACTACTGTTGCGGCATATCCAATGAATATACAATCAACCGTTTTGGGTCCTATTCTAACCTTCTTAGGTTTAGGAACCATTACTTTGGCAAAACACCCCCACACTTTTAGGTATTTGTAGGAAGGTACGAAAACTTTCCACAACTCATATGGTGTCTTGTCCAATCTTCTGTGATGAAGCTTGTTTAGAACGTAGTTCGCGGAAAGCAAGACTTCCCCCACAAGTTCTGGGGTAAACCTGAACTCGTCAACATGGCATTCATCATTTCCTTCAACGTTCAGTTTTTACGCTCCGCAATTCCGTTTTGTTGAGGAGAATAAGGAGCAGTGGTTTCGTGAATAATTCCATGCACAGAACAATATTCACCGAATGGTGAAACATATTCACCACCTCTATCACTCCTGATTCTTTTGATTTTCTTGCCAAGTTGATTTTCAACTTCGTTCTTATAGTGTACAAAGCTCTCAATAGCTTCAGTTTTGCTCTTCAGCAAGTACACATAGCAGAATCTTGTGCTGTCATCGATAAAAGTGACAAAATACTTTTTATCGCCTCTTGTTTGCACATATTCATGTCACACACGTTAGTGTGTACAAGTTATAAAGGTTCAGAATTGCGTTCCACATAATGAAATGATGTTCTATGCATTTTTGCTTCAACGCATGCCTCACACTTATGTTGGCTATCTATTGCAAATTTAGGTATAAGGTCCATGTTAATTAATTTACGCATGGTATCATAATTAACATGTCCTAACCTCCCATGCCATACATATTGTGACTCAATAATATAAGCAGAAGTACTAGTTTTATTAATAGCACGATTAACAGTCATTACATTTAGTTTGAAAATGCCCTCAGTTAGGTAACCTTTTCCTACATACATATCATTCTTTGTCATTACAAACTTATCAGAAACAAATACAAGCTTAAAACCAGCCTTACTAAGGAAAGATCCTGAGACTAAGTTCTTCATAATATCTGGAACATGCAGTACATTCTTCAATGTTAGCTCCTTTCCAGATGTCATCTTCAGAACCACTGTGCCTTGTCCAACCACCTGAGAGGTAGACAAGTTTCCCATTGTCAGATGATCGCCGCCATCAACCTTCTGATACAAGGAAAACATCTTGCTATCTGCACAGATATGACGAGTAGCCCAAGTGTCTACCCACCATTCTCTCGGATTCCCAACTATGTTGGCCTCGGTTACCACTGCTGATAGTTCCATCTCTGAGATCTCATCAGTCAACTGCTCTCCTTTAGTGACATGGGCCTCATTTTTCTTTTTCTTGCCCTTGTCCTGAGACTTCTTGTTTCTGCAGTCATTTGACATATGACCGCTCTTTCCACAGTTGTAGCATTTCCCCTTGAACTTCTTGTTCGAAGAATCAGCTCCACTGTTCTTTCTCTTCTTGCTACCCTTTACACCCTCAATGATGTTGGCCTTAGACTCCATAGTCTTGTAGCTGGCCTTCTCGGACATCCTGTTGTCCTCCTCGATTCTCAATCGAACACTGAGGTCTTCAAGGCTCATCTGCTTCTTTTTGTGTTTCAGATAGCTCCTGAAGTCCTTCCATGATGGAGGCAACTTTTCAATTATGGCTGCAACTTGAAACATCTCACAGAGTTTCATTCCCTCATCCAGTATTTCATGAATTATCAACTGCAGTTCTCCCAACTGAGACATCATCGTCCTTGAGTCTACCATCTTGTAGTCCAGGAACCTACCCACGATAAATTTCTTTTGTCGACATCCTCGGTTTTGTACTTCTTCTCGAGAGATTCCCAAAGAATCTTCGCAGGAAGTCATGCCTTGGTACACATTGTACAGGGTATTGTCAAGACCACCCAAAAAGTAGTTCTTGTATAATAAGTCTCCAGACATCCATGTCTGTTCTCGCTCTTCCTTGGCCATTTCCGATTCACCCTCCACAGGACTCGGAGCATCTTTGAGGAATTTAGCCAACTGGAGAGTTGTCAGGTAGAACAGCATTTTGCTCTGCCACTGTTTGAAATTTACCCCACCAAATTTCTCCGGCTTTTCTCCATGAGAGACCGGTACTGTGATGTTTCCGCTAGCCATTTGTAACTGGAAAATCCAATAGGGGTAAATTAATCTACAAAAGATAAATTGCACATGATCAACGTATGATCTTGTTTAAATGATATACTAGGTAACCACGTGTTGTTCTATTGGACGGTGGTTCCAAGAAACACAAGTCCTTGAATTTTAACTAAAGATTCTTTAGAAAAATGAATAAACAAATATTCCCAGAGGACGAGGGGGGTCCGGAGTAACCACTTAAGTCCCTGACCACTTAGGCTCTTATCGCCTTTTTGACAGAATATTCTTTAAACACTTTTTCAAAAGGATCTTTTAGCAATTCAAACCCAGAATTACACTTCTTCAAATGCACAAATAATATATGATATGTGTAGATATATGTGTCAGTGTCAATCAAGATTGGATGGAATTTCTTGTGTATGATTACACTTTAAATTCTCACCCAAGTATGCACCACACAATCAATTTCAACTTTATCACTATGTGCATGCTTGTGATAATTGAACAACCTAATAATAACTTAAATCTATACTACCAAGATTAATGTGTTACAGTATATGATTTACTAAGTTAATATCAATCTAAGTTTGTAGTTTATAATAATTACAGGACGATTTCGTTAGTGTCGCGTTCGTATCTACGTTCGAACGAGACTGTCCAGTGTGTGTGCGTTCGTGTTGCATTTGACAACGCGTTCGAATGAAGTGTTTCCAGAGAGTTCACGTTCGAGTAGTGTTTGATAACGTGTTCAAACGGAATGAATCTAGAGAGTTCACGTTCGAATAACGTTCGAAAACGCATTCGAACGGAATTCCAGGAGTTTGCGTTCGAGTTGCGTTTAGTACGCGTTCGAACATTCTTAGGCAGAAAGCTTGCGTTCGATTTACGTTTGAAGACGCGTTCGAACGTTCTTACGAAATTTCAAATTTAAGCCTTCGTGTTCATCGGGCGTTCCAACGCCCTACGGGTTTTTCATGCACAGTTCGTATTTTTCCAGAAAATTTTCTAACCTAGCATGTGAATTACTATCTAACAACACTAGTATAATAAGTTCTTAAGATTGTTGTCCAAATAGTGTCATTAAACATTAAAACAACATGCTTCAAACAAATTAAACCAGTAAATACTAATCAAATTATCATAAAACCCTAAAACATGAAAAACTATAGAAAACCTGGAAAATGCAATGACGAATCCAAGTCGAGATCTCTCTGTCCTTAAGAACTTATTAGCCTCCGTCACAGGTGCTTCATGGATTCGAATTGGCCAATGTTCTCCCAGGATAACTTGGTTGCTTCTTGTTCAATGAGCACTCCTTAACAAATATATGAACTTGGAATATGGTGGAACTCTCTCTCAAAACAAATGGAAAACTTCACTCTTAAATTCGGATTGTCTTTTGTATATATTTAATTGGACATAGAGCCTCCTTTATAAAGGCATGGAAGGGTGCCAATAGGGCACTCCTTGGGGTGGGGTGCAACCCTTTGGAGGGTTATACCCTTCTCATGCACCCATTGCATCAAAAGACATATATATCCTTAATGAATATTTAAAGAATTTCCAACATCTATAGCACGCAATAAATTTTGCCTCCATGGTAGCGTGGCAATTATCGTTTGTTTATAATTTTCAAGATATGCTCTTTAACAAGAAGAAAAAAATATATCCTAAGTTGATTTCCTAGTGTCTACACATCCGGCAAAATCTGAGTCTGAATAACCAACCATGATCAGTATTTTGTATGTCAACTTGAAATTCTTGGTTCCTTCCAAATAACACATGACTTTCTTTGCAGCTTTCTAATGTTCTAAATTTGGGTTACTTTATATTGACCCAAAAGTCCAATTGCCAAGCTAATGTTAGGCCTAGTGCAAACCCGAGCATACATTAAACTACCAATTGTTGAAGCATATGAAATAGCTTTCATTTGCTCTTTTTCTAATGGACTTAAAAGACACCAACTCTTATGAAATTTTTCCCCTTTAACAATAGGTGCTGTTGTAGGCGAACAGTCTTTCATTCCAAATCTCTCTAAAACTTTTTCAATATAAGCTTATTGAGACAGTCCTAATGTTCTTTGATGTCCGTCTTTATGAATTTCTATGTCAATTACATTTGGAGGCTTCACCCAAATCCTTTATTTCAAAGTTATTAGAGATAAAATATTTATTGTCATGCGGTAAACCCATATTGTTGGCAAGCAAAATATACCTATTCCTCATTTGATGACTCCCGGTAGAGAGAAAGCCTAAATTTACAGATTGAAGAAAGTCGGGGATGGACGTAGATCATTCCGCCTATCCAGAGTGTTTGAAAAAAAATAATGGTTTTTGTATTTCTTATTTCATGATCACTGGAAGTAATCTTCACTGGTACAAGGATATTTTCACATCAACCTTCACTATAATAGAACCCGACAATGAGTTTATGAGGGCATAGAGTAGTGCAAGATAGGTTAATTACCAGACTTCTCCGGAATAAGTTAATGGCCAGAGATAGGAACAAGTTAATCTAGTTTCGAAAACATGCCTTCTTACTATAGGGCATTGAGTTTCTAAGTGAAGGCAGACACAGCTATAATTATCTATTTCATATCCTCCTCGTTAGCAAGGCCACTGTGTGCCTTTGTGTATGAGAGTACTAACTATGGTATTGGTAGGGCTGTTTTGGATTTGATTCATGTCAAAATCTACTGTCCACTACTTGTATGGGCACTTACAAATTCTTTGTAAGAGTGATTGGTAGCTTTGTTTGATTGTTTCTAGAGCATTCGTTCTTGGTGTTTGATTCTGATTTATTCATGGACCTTTATTGAATGCGTTTATTGTAAATCAAAAATCATTGTGGGACTAAGAAGTTGAATCTTGCTTCGAGAATCAGAAGCTTCTGCTGCAACAACGGGCAGTCGGCTGGTCCCCAAATTTAACCCAAAATTAGTCTTTGAATTCAGAGAAATGTTAATTATTAGCGTATAACATGACATAAATTTTTTTTTTATCATTTATTTATAAGGCTTCATTTTAAAAACTCTTTAAGGTAACTCATGACGCCCATGATTAGCAGTCTTCTTTGTTATAAACACTAATGCTTATTCTTTAACAGTTTTCAAAATGAGATGGAGTGATTGAACTTGTGTCTCAGAATAGTTTTTGGTTCATATGTGCAGTTCTTGCCATAAATTTCCAAGAAAATACTTAGTGCCATCAGTCATTCTATTGCTTCTCTTAATATGGCCAAATGGCAATGGACTTAATTGTTGTGATTTTTTGATCACTGGAGAGTATTTTGTGAGGAAAAATAAATACACTATATTACTTACTTGAATAGAATTTACAAGTATTACAAAACTTATACAAAAAACCTCACACACTAGCTACACTCTCTAAGTTCTCTTACTTGGAGCTTATACTCTAAGCTCTCCTACTTAGAGCTTCTTGTTGCGGATGCCTAAAGCTCATAAATGAGATCTCTATTTATAGTAAAATTCTGGCTCAAATTGTCATCAAATGAATAGTTTCCACCTAAAGTTATTTTGGCCATTTTTGTTGAATGCACCAAACCTTTGAAAATAGTGGCAATGGTGGGGATCAATATTTGACAAAGAAGAATAAAGATTGAGGGCAATGGAAGACAATTGGATCCTTCAATTCTCCCCCTCAAGCTTCATCCAAAACGATTATCATCTGACAGCTATCCTGGCTATGTCTCTGCACAACTCTAACTTGTCCCAAGTAACTACTTTTGTTAACATGTCGGCTGGATTATCATCTGTGTGGATCTTCACTAGTCTCATCAGTTGTTGATCCATCATCTCGCGTATACAATGATAGCGAATATCGATGTGATTCATATGAGAATGATATATTGAGTTCTTGCTCAAGTTCATAGCACTCTGACTATCGCAATTTATCTTGTATTATGTCTGTTTGATCTATAATTCTTGTAGAAAACTCTTTAACAACAATATTTCTTTTCCTGCTTCTGCTACAACAACATACTCAGCTTCTATTGTGGATAATGCAATACACCTCTTCAATCTTGACTGCCATGACACAGCTCCCCCTGTAAAAGTGCAGAGAAAACCTGATGTAGATTTTCTACCATCAAAATCTTCTGCCATATCTGAATCTGTAAAGCCTTTCAAGATTGGATCAGCTCCCCAGTAGCACATACATAACTTTGATGTATCATTGAGGTACTTGATAATCCATTTAACTGCCTCTCAGTGTTATTTTCTCGGGTTAGAGAGAAAACAACTCACTACACCCACTACGTGAGCAATATATGGCCTGATACATACCATATCATACATTAGGCTTTTAACTGCTGATGAATATGATATTGAAGACATCTCCTCTATCTCTTTCTTGGATGGGGGTGCGCTAGCAGAATGCTAACAAATTTGACATTCTGTATATCGAATCTCATGATCACTCGTTCACTATAATTCTCATGTGAAAGCCACAACCTTTTGTTATGTCTGTCTCAAACTATTTGCATTCCCAAAATTTGATGAGGTAGTCCTAAGTATTTCATGTCGAAAGATTTAGAGAGTTCATTTTTCCAGTGGTTGATCTCCATTGTATCTTGTCTAACGATCAACATGTCGTTTACATATAATAGAAAAGCAACGAAATTTCCATCCGGAAACCTTTGAATGTAAACACACTGGTTTTCTGCAGTTCTTTTGTAGCCTTGACTCACCATGAATGAGTTAAACTTCTTGTACCACTGCTTGGTGCTTGCTTGAGACCGTATAAGCTCTTTTTTCAACTTGCAAACAAGGTTCTCTTTTCCAGAAATCTTGAAACCTTATGACTGCTCCATGTAGACTTCTTCATGTAGATCACCATGAAAAAATGATGTCTTAACATCTATTTGTTCAAGATCAAGGTTCAAACTAGCTATCAATCCAATGATACCTCGAATTGAAGCCATTTTTACAATTGGTGAAAAAATTTCATCAAAGTCGATTCTCTTTTTCTGTAGGAATCATTTGACTACTAATCGAGATATGTATTTCACCATATTTCTGGTGCTAGCTTTCTTCAGCTTGAACACCTATTTGTGTTGGGGTTTGGGGTGATGGGGCGCAGCAGAAGCGCGGGTTCGGGCGAAATCGTATTTTAAATTTTTTTCAAAAATACCGAATAAATTATTCAATATTTAATATGAATAATTTATTCATATTTTACCTAAACCTATTTATTCAATATCAAATATTGACATAAATAATGTTGAAACGTCGCGAAACTTATACGAAAACCGTTTTTCGGCAAAATGACCTAAAACACGTTTTTGACCGAACCGACAACACGACACTTATGGAAACTGCCCAGGTCAGCTCCAATAGTGTCGGGGCCATTCATGGGCTGCCCAAATAGTGATAAACTCATTGTTTGGACAGCCGTCATCCGGTTGACTCAAAAGTCACCCGGTAACGCCGTTTTTGGCCCTTTTCGCTTATTTCAAGTCGGAAACAATTTTCGGAAATTGTGCCAACTCCCAAAACACATATAAAACATTCAAAAGACAATAATTTCGTCCCCAAAATAGAAACTTTTCCAGGTCTGAACAGAAAATGAAATTGGCCCAAAAATCTTGCTTTAATCCAATTTTCACAAAGATTAATCTAATTAATTCATCACCAAATGAGTCCCACCACATATGAACAACTCTATAATAATTCTAGATTATCTAAGAGTGGATCAATAACTCTAGAATGACAATAATTTTTTCCAACAATAATTTGAACAAATTGGAACAAAATTATACTAATTCCATCAAATAACAACTTCACACATGCATTATCTTCCTTCTCCATCAACCACAAACAAAAGCCCCAAATTTTCACAAGTAAATGAACCCTAAAACTTTTCTAACAACTCAAGAAATAAGAAACAAGCTTTCTAGACTTTAGGATGTAGAGAATTACCTTTAAAACTCATGAATCCTTAAGCTTTCTTTGAGTTTCCTTCACTTTTCTTCATGGATTTTGAAACTAATTCCCAAACCCATTTTTTAAGAGCTCACGGAAGTAGCAGTTCATGGAAGAAGATGAAAAAACAAAACTTTTCTTTTTACTTTATGTTGACCGAATATGGTGGCTTCTGGGGGCATTTTGGTCCTTTTTAATTTAATCAAATTAATTCAATAATTAAACTTTAAAGTGGCCAATCAAATTGTCCCACATTTAGGTTAATAATTGTATGTCATGTGTCCAAATAATAATTGCACAAATCCATAACATTTATGGAAAAGTTTGACTAATTAATTTTTGAAATATTTAACAATTAAATATTCAAAAATCAATTAATGTAATTATTATTATATACGTATTTTTTATTTACAATAAATAAAAAATACATATATTTATGGCATGTATCAAAAAACTCATTTGATGAATAATTAATGTGTATCTAATCGTATTATGTATCAAATATAAATACACAATAATTATTAGCGGACAAAATCCCCTAATTGCATGTGTTATCGTTTAATTGATTAAACGATCCGAATTAACTCACTTAATCCGGTGAAGTATTATGAATAATCCGAATTATTCATATCGAATTGCCCAAGTGCTCAACGAGTACACTTCATATTGTGAGACTCTCTAAGTTTAGGTTTATCCGTCACGAAATCCAATTTCTTGTCCATAATCCACCCACTCA
>SKCR01013642.1:0-16785 GCA_019454045.1 Zanthoxylum bungeanum
TCACTGCCTTGCTCACGGCCACTGCAGGCACCCCTTCCCTGCAAAACAGAAATTTGAGTGAAGAAACGGAGCTCCTAGCTTCGTCGGATGGATCCCGTCTCATGGTCGAACCTCCCTACCACCTTCGTAAGACTTGTAAGTGTGCTAGCACTTGAATTTTCACCATGAAAACCACTCTTGGCTTCCCTTATTCACGCCCAAACTAGTTCAAAACCAGTGAAGAATAGCCAACTTGGGCGTGAGAGAGATGAGAGAATATGAGAGAAAATGTGTTTTTTGTAATTGATTTTTGTTACCAAAAAATCAATTTATATTTATGCCATAATATTCATTAAATTAATAATAAATTTATGACACAAATCATGCAATGGCTTAGAGTGTCAACACACTCAATTTCCATGCAATGACATTGAGTGCAATGTACACTATCTACATGCAATGCATTAGAATTAAATAATGCATAATATGACATGTGTCATGTGGGCCCCACACGTTTCCAATGAAAGTGGGCCCACGTGCACTCACGCGTTCGGGTTCGATATTTCCGAAATACCGAGCTTACGTCGCGACGTTAATTAAATCGAATAATTGCGGCTAGCGAAATTATTATTTACGTCGCTAACGAATTAATTCTAAATTAACTCGTTTGCCCGAATTAAAATCTAATTTTAATTCGCGTCGAAATCTAATTTCGTATAATATATCGAATATATTAATTTACCGATTAATTCCAAATTAATCGTTATCTCTCTCTAGACGATATTTTATCCTAGATAAAATATCTCCGTAATTAATCCTAGATTAATTTTCTCTCTCTTCTGTATGATCCCAGATTATTCAAGAGTGCAAGTTGTGCCGTCATCGGTGGATTATCGGAAGTGACCCATGAGATCCCCGGATAATCTGGCAGTAAATACGGTCGTCGGAGTATCCGAATCACGTACGTACCAAGTACTACGTTCTACTAATCTAACCGATTTACGAGACAAGGTCGACTCCTAGCAAAGCACCAAGTATTCCCAAGTTCTCCGGACATATTCATCAAAGAATATCAAAGATCTGTATCAAGCGTAGTATACAATTGTATTGTGCATATCGGCCCAGTATCGGATAATCACGTGCTAGGGCTGGGGCTGGATAAGTGTATGCCCCGTCCGAAACACATATCGGATGTCTGGTAACTAGTCTCTATAATCGGATATTCATGACCTGGTCATAATATCACGATTGGATGCGCATCACTTAAGAGCACTAATACCGTATCCTGCGTGACATCATCTCCATTATGACTGGAGTGACACTTCCGTCTTGACATCACATCCAATACACTACGATTCCTCTGATAAACCCAGAAGTGGTGTACACAGAACCCGTTTAAAGTCCCCCAACACCAAAACCAAAGTTTACCGATTGTCGTAAGTATTAGCGATGCAAGTCTCAGGTTAAGACTATACACACCTACCTTGATTTCGGCCTCCCATAGACCCTAGTCATAATACCAATGGGATTCCGAAGGGTCTATCCAGAGCGAAGCTGTTTCTCGTAACGCGCACAAGTGCAATACTAGCCTATTCCGCATTATCGA
Source organism: Zanthoxylum bungeanum (assembly GCA_019454045.1). Classification (NCBI taxonomy): domain Eukaryota; kingdom Viridiplantae; phylum Streptophyta; class Magnoliopsida; order Sapindales; family Rutaceae; genus Zanthoxylum; species Zanthoxylum bungeanum. Next base: position 1,586 of record SKCR01013642.1, read on the forward strand.
TGTCCAGTCTCGATAATACTACGGCTAGGGATATTTAATGATTAATCCTTCGTGGACTGATACTGTCTCATATCATCTCAATCCAGGAACTAATCATAGGGACCTCTCTTCATTTATATATCTATGGTGATCTAATCACAAATGACGAGAGTGCAATTTCCTTGTTACATAGTTAATTTGCTACAGCAACACAATGTTCTGTGCAAATAGTCACGCTATGGGTCATATTATCCAACAATATGAGGCTTCAAGGAAGACATACATGGATGGCAACATACAAATGTACAAAGCTAGGCTTGTAGCGAAAAATGTATCATTATCAACATTGTGTTGCAACATACAAATGTACGAAACCTTTTAACCATTGCCATGATTAAATCCATTTGGATAATGCTTGCTAATGCTGCATGTTTCATTTATGAAATGTGGCAGCTGAACGTCAAATTCGCTTTCCTTAAACGGAAACCTTTTGGAGGATGTTTACAACATCCTGATGGTTTTTTGTACCAAAACATGCAAACAAGCTTTGCAGGTTAATTCGATCCATTTATGGATTGAAGCAAGCATTGAATTCTTGGAATCATCGTTTTGATGTAATCATAATGGTATATGATTTGATTAAAAAAACGAAAATAATTCTTGTGTATGCACTGACAATGATTGTCCTATATAATGATGACATATCATTTCTTGGAAATGACATCCCCATAATACAATCGGTGAAAGCTTGGCTTTCTAGAAAATTCTCCATAGAATTCTTGGGAGAGACAACCTTTATTCTAGGACTAAGGATCTACTGGGATAGATCTAAAAGTTGTTGGCACTCTCCGAGAACTCGTACATTGAAAGATATGTATGCGACCTGGTGTCTCATATACTTTGATCATATGGAGTCACAATCAGGGTAATCCAAGAGATAGACACTGGATTGATATTAAGAACATACTTTAGTATCTTAGATGAACTAAGAATGCTTTCTTATATCATGGAGGAGGATAACTTGAAGTGACTGGGTTCACCGCTGCAAGTTTCCAAACCGATAAAAAACGACAATAAGTCGTAATAAGGGTACTGTATAGTTTGAATAATGGAACAGTGAGCTGGAAACCTTCCCAGCAAGATACTGTTGCCGAATAAACAATAAAAGTGGAATATTGCTGCAGCTGAAGCAGCAATAGAAGCACTTTGGATCTATATAATCCTAATTGGATTATGAGTAGTTCTGTTAGCAGCTGAGCTAGGCTACAGCACAGGCTAAAGAATTAATTGTCTCATCAACGATCCTAGTATATACTTCAATTATTTCATCTTATTCATTTGGATCATACATTATGGAGATGTGATGATCGAATAAATCGCATCAGATGATAACCTTTTAAATCCGCTGATGAAAGCTGTTTCTCAGCAGAAGTTTGAGCGACCCGTACATAGTTCAAGTGTAGGACACTTGAGTGATTGGCTATAGGCCAAGTGGGAGATTGTTGGAAAATTATGACCCATAGCATCACTATTTGTATAGAACAAGGTGTTGTTGTACAAATTAACTATGTGACAAAGAAAATTGCCCTTTTATCATTTGTAATTGGATTACCAGGATATATAAATGATAAAAGTCCATATGATTAGTTCCGGATTAATAAGATATGAGACAATATTGATCCATTAAGGTTTAATCATTAAAATATCCCTAGTCATAGTATTATCGAGATAGGACATCGATAATGCGGAATAGACTAGTATTGCACTTGTGCGCATTGTGGGAGCATAACGACATAGTTCTCATATATTTAAGTATTGGATACTTATGCAAGTGTGATAGGAGGTTGTCTTTACCGATGGTACGGAAACAGTTTTGCTCTAGATAGACCCCTCAGAATTCCATTGGTAGTATGACTTTGTGTCTATGGAAGTCCGAATCAAGGTAGGTGTATTTGGTCTAAACCTGAGACTTACATCGCTAATATTTGGGACAATCAATATACTTTGGTTTTGGTCGTCCAGGGATTTAACAGGTTCTGTGTACGCCTCTTCTGGGTATATTGAGAATCGTAGTGTATTGGGTGTGATGTCAAGATGGAAGTATCACTTCAGTCATATGGAGATGATGGTCACGTAGGATAAGGAACTGGTACTCTTGTATGCTGCAGTTTATCCGATTATAGAGACTAGTTACCAGAGATCTGACATATGCTTCGTACGAGACAGACACAATTCCAGCCCCAGGCATTGCATGTGACATCCGATACTGGATCGCAATACGCCATACTATGTATACTACACCTGATACAAATTATATATTCCTTTAAGAATATTTCTGGAGAATTGGGTAGGCACGGTACTTTGCTAGAAGCCAACCATGTCTTGTAAATCGGTAAAAACGTAGTACTAGTTACGTACGTGTTCGGATAGTCCGACGATCGGATTTACTGCCAACATATCCAGGGATCTCATGGGTTGCTTCCCGAAGATTCACCGATGACGTATGACTCAGACATGATTAATCTGGGATTAATTATAAGAGAGAGAAAATTAGCGGAGATATTTTATCTTGGAGAAAATTCTACTTAAAGAGAGAGAACGATTAACTCAGAATTAATCAATAAAATAATATATTCGATATATTATACGAAATTAGATTTCGACGTAGAATTAAAATTAGATTTTAATTCGGGCAACGAGTTAATTTAGAATTAATTCGCTAGCGACGTGAATAGTAATTTTGCTAGGCAAAATTATTTAATTAAATTTGATTTAATTACGTCGCAATGGAAAATTCGTTAATTTGGAATCAGCGACCAGAGCCCGTGATGTGTTGCGGGCCCACTCGAAATTTTGAATCAAGTGGGGCCCAGAAGTCACATCACATGTCACATCACTTGTCTTTATAATCACTTTTTGGTGATGGATTTAGGTGAAGTGGGTGATGATGTGTAGATAACTTGTAAAACACATTTTCTAAAATTGAATGACTAATACCAAATATTTGGTATATCATTACTTGATTTTTGAAATCAACACACTCATCTCTCTTCTCTCCCTCACTCTCGGCATTGTGCCAATTTTTTCTCTCTTCTTTTGGCATGGCCGAGAGTCACACAAGGATAAGGAAACAATTTGTTGCAAATTTTTCCAAGTGCTAGCACACTAAAGAGATCTTACAAAGGTGATAGGGAAACATTTCCCATGAGCTTGGAATCAAAGATCAAAGCTTGGAGCATTGATTCAACATTCAAATAGAAGCTTGGAGCTTGAAGATCAATAAAAAGGAGAGATTGGCCGAATACATCAAGGAGCAAGATTTTGTTGTTCAACGCATCCACTTAGCCGATCAAAGTGAGTATTTTTCGCTACTTTACTTTGTTGTATTCACACATTTCATTGCTTAATTAATCTTAGTTTGACCTAGAAAACCCAACATTCACATCCCTAGAAGTCTTCGGCCAAGCCTAGACCTTCTGGGATGTAGGAGTAAGATGCGCCTAGCGCTTCTTGGCCTTTTGTAAGCTCTGGCTCTGTCTCCTTGAGCATAGCCATTAAATCTCCAAGAGTTTTCTATTGCAATTAGTACTTCTAAGATATAAGAATAGATCTATGAAGATCCTTCATTTTCAATATCATACTTCAAGGATCTAATCCTTAGTTCAGACGAAGAAATTAATGAGTCATTGCGGTAAGCATAACAGATTGAGCACTAAAGTTATCATCACCATGAGTCTTCCAAAGCTCATGCTCCACTATTTGCTCAACTCCGGGCTCAGGCCCGAGATGTCACTCTATCAAATGAAGTAACTTCTCTGCTCCCAGGACTATCCCGAGGTTCTATTCCCAATTTGAAAATTGAAGCAGCTTAAAGACATTTTCACCCAAGATTATGTTTTAAACGTTAATCTTAAATTTATCTTGATTCCAATAGTCCAACTATCCAATCAACGATTTCGGGTACAATTGAATATAATGATTACTATAGTCTAACTATATAATCAACTACTATTTGATTGGTTAAAATCAAATATATTGATTACTATAATCCAATTATATAACCAACTATAAATAAAGTAGTTTGAATACAGTCCAACTGTTCAATTAAAACAACAATTGAATATTAGTCCAACTAATATATTTAAATTTTTTAATGACGAAAAAATGAAATGAGCGTGTATTGGCAAGTATCTAAACGAGATTGCAAATTTAATACTTGCCTCCCACTATTTTTTGGCGAGCCTCTAACCCTCAGTGGAGTACTCAGGAAACCTAGTTTCCTAATGGGCTAGGATCCCGTTAAATAACACACAACATTGACTTTGGCCAACAAGTTGTATGAAACTTAACTAGGTAGATCTCTAAGATTAATTGGATCTCATCCAATTCCTAGATCCAGTAGGTGGACCTCCAAGTCCGAAACATATATCTAATATATCCAATATATTCCCTAACCTTTTTCCTCTGAATCAACTAAGCCTTGGCTTTGGCCAACAAGTTGTATGAAACTTAACTAGGTAGATCTCTAAGATCAATTGGATCTCATCCAATTCCTAGATCCAGTAGGTGGACCTCCAAGTCCGAAACATATATCTAATATATGCCAATATATCCAATATATTCCCTAACCTTTTTCCTCTGAATCAACTAAGCCTTGGCTTTGGCTCAAAAAGCTTAATGAAACCAGTTAAGCGTGACCCATTGACAGTGGGAAAGCTTCGTAATCGAGGCCGATGAACAAGAAGTGACCTTGACTTTGGCCAATAAATCACAACTTGCCTAAGGCGTACGATATGGAACAAAGCTTTCGTGATTCAAACACATCCGTGATGGACAAAGGTCTTGACTTTGGCCAACAAACCAATGCCAATCTTGGAAATTGAGAGAGAATCACTTAATGGAAGGAAAAACGCTTAATATAAAATGAGGGTTTTTTCGCGTAAATTGGCAACCAATTTATTATCTTCAACTAAGTCTCATCATACACCCTTAAGCATGCATTCTAAAAGCATAAAAAGGCATGAATAAAATAATAATGATATTCATGTGGATATATAACAAACTTGTTCCTAGAAAAAATCTCTCCATTTTCCTCTCTCATGCTAGCACTATTCATACTTCTACCCAATTACATAATACTTCTAAAGAAACCTCATTTACATTGAGGGGAATTGGTGAGAAGAGAAATATAAAGATAATAGAGATAATAGGCTGGACACCCAGGTCCAATTTAATAAATTATAAATTTATTACAACAATTTCCAAAATTGCCCTCACCCTTCTAATATCCACTGATATACATTATTCATTCATACATCCAAGTATTCACACAAAGCATGTTATCAATCAATCTAATCCAATTAATTAATCTTTGATTAGTGACCATCCAATATTCAAACAACGATTTGATTTGCGCGAGTCCAACTCGTTTAAGAATAAATACTCAAAGTAAGTATTCTTGAATTATATCGAACTATAATTTTAAATCCAATTTAAATTATATTAAATACTAATTCATATTTAATTCCAAATTAAATAATTACACTTTCAATAGTGCCTTTAAGGACTTGGATTCCAAATTCAATCCAAATGGGTCTCAAATGCCCAATTAGTATCAAATACAATTCAATTAAAGTCCAATTGGCTTTCAATTAATTCTTTAGGCATGAGCTTTGGCAATTATGGGTCAAACCCAAGATACCAAGGCCCAATTAGGAATCACCGAATGTCAAAAATCAATTTAGGCCCATTAGGCCCAATTAAAATTTTAAAGGCCCAATTATCATATTTGGACTTTATGGAAATGGTTTTAGGCCCAATTGGATCCAACCAATTATCCTAAACCAAACTTGGCCCAACCAAGCCCATTAAGTCCAAATACAATAAATTAAATTAACTCATTATTCCAAATTATAAATTAATTCAATTCAAGTGTAATTACCATAAGTAATTAATTAATCTAATGCTTCCAAAATACTAATTAATTCAATTAATCATACTCTACATTTCCAATTCATGTCCAACACAAATTGAAGCAAAATCAATTCTATAACATGCTTACATCCCACGGCTGTTACATGAAATAACATCCAATTTTTGATTTCAATCTAATCAAAACAACAATCAATATTCATTTCATGCTTTTAACATATCCAATTTTTCAAAATTCAAAAAAACACCATGAGCATTTTCAGGGGTTACATTCGGCCATGGCTCAAGAATTGGGGATTTTTTATCCAATCAAATTTTCTCAATTCTATTGATGCACAAATCCAATTCATCATCATCCAACCACAAGCAAACAACCAATTTAGGAAAATCAAGTTCCAAACACAAAAATCCCAAATTAAAGTCATGAACCCTAGAATTCCAAATCAAACTTAGATCGCCCTAATACCATTGTAAGTGTTCCTAGAACATGCCAAGATCGTCTAAGAGTGATTCGTGTGTGAATAAAATCAAATGAGTTGCGGAATTACTCACATTAATCAGATGAGAAATCTCCAAGATTGCTCCGATGGATGTTGCTTCAAACTTTGATTTGTTGGTTTTGACTCTAGGGTGGGTTTCCCTATCACCTCATTTGATTCCTTTGAGTGCTAGCTCACTTGGTTTTGCAACAAAACTCAAGAAGAAGAAGGGAGAAGTTCACGCCCACTGCAGTGAAGGGAAGAGATAATTTTGTGTTGCTGTGAATAGTAACTACACACACAATTTCCAAAATTCATTTGTTTAAATAGCCAAGTGGTGTGTTGGTTTTGGTTAGAGTAAAATACAAGTAAACCAAGCCTTTAACTCAACCAACAACTTGCCAATACAAACTTCCATCATTAGTCTAACTTGATGATGTAAGTGAAGTGGGTCCCACCACTTATTAAATTCCAAATTTAAGTCGGCTAATTCAACATGCAACTTCGCTTGGGCTCGAGTTCGCTTAATTCCGAATTAAACGAATTTTCCGTTGTGACTTAATTAAATCCAATTTAATTAATTAATAATGTCTTGCAAAATTATTACGAAAGTCGCTTACGAATTAATTCTAAATTAATTCGTTCGCCCGAATTAAAATCCAATTTTAATTCCGTTTTAAAATCTAATTTCATTTAATATATCCAATATTTTTTTTTGCCCAAATGAATAAATTCAATTTAACTATTAAATTTATTTTGCCGATTAATTCCAAATTAATCGCGTTCTCTCTTCTCGACGAATTTAATCCCAGATAAATTCTCGAGGCAATTAATCTCAGATTAATTATTTCTCTGATAATTAATTCCCAGATTAATTATTCTCGTGATTAATCCCAGATTAATTTTCTCTCTCTTATAATTAATCCCAGATTAATTTTGTTCGAGTCAAATCTAATCAGAGAATCTTCGGGAAGCCACCCAAGAGATCCATGGATATGTTGGCAGTAAATCTGGTCATCGGACTATCCGAATATGCGCGTACCCGATACCACGTTCTTACCGATTTACAAGACATGGTTGGCTTCTAGCAAAGCACCGTGCCTACCTAATTCTCCAGAAATATTTCGTAAGGGAATATGTAATCTTTGTTAGGCGTAGCATCCATAGTATTGTGTTTTATGATCCAGTATCGAATGTCACATGCTAGGCCTAGGGCTGGAATTGTGTCTGCCCGTAAAAGCATGTTGGACAATTATGACCTATAGCATCACTATTTGTACATAACATGGTGTTGTTGTACAAATTAACTATGTGACAAAGGAAATTGCTCTTTTATCATTTTTAATTGGATTATCGGGATATATAAATGATAAAAGTCTATATGATTAGTTCCAGATTAATAAGATACAATATTAATCCACTAAGGTTTAATCATTAAAATATCCCTAGTCGTAGTATTATCTAGATTGGACATCAATAATGCGGAATAGACTAGTATTGCACTTGTGCATGTTATGAGAGCATAACCACATAGTTCTCATATATTTGGGTATTAGATACTCATGCAAGTGTAATAGGAGGTTGTGTTTACCGATGGTATGGAAACAGCTTCGCTCTGGATAAACCACTCGGAATCCCATTGGTAGTATGACTATGTGTCTATGGGAGTCCAAATCAAGGTAGGTGTATTAGGTCTAAACCTGAGACTTGCATCGCTAATACTTGCGACAATCAGTATAATTTAGTTTTGGTCATCCAGGGCTTTAACAGGTTCTGTGTACGCCTTTTCTGGGTATATTGAGAATCATAGTGTATTGGGTGTGATGTCAAGATGGAAGTATCACTCTAGTCATATGGAGATGATGATCACGCAGGATACGAAACTAGTACTCTTTAGTACTGCAATCATCGGGATTATATGACTAGGTCATGATTATCCAATTATAGAGACTAGTTACCAGAGATCTGATATATGCTTCGTACGGGACAAACACAATTCCAGCCCCATGCCTAACATGTGACATTAGATACTGGATCGCTATATGCAATACTACGTATACTACGCCTGACATAAATTACATATTCCTTAAAGAATATTTCTGGAGAATTGGGTAGGCACTGTGCTTTGCTAGAAGCCAACCATGTCTTGTAAATCGGTTAGAACGTGGTACCGGGTATGCACGTGTCCGGATATTCCGACAACCGGATTTACTGCCAACATATCCAATGATCTCATGGGTCGCTTCCCGAAGATTCACCGATGACGTATGACTCGAACATAATTAATCTGGGATTAAATAGAAGAGAGAGAAAATTAATCTAGGATTAATTACGGCGAGAATTTTATCTAGGATAAAATTCAATTGAAAGAGAGAGAACGATTAATTTGGAATTAATCGATAAAATAATATATTCGATATATTAAACAAAATTAGATTTCGACGCGGAATTAAAATTGGATTTTAATTCTGGCAAACGAATTAGTTTAGAATTAATTCGCGAGTGACGTAAAATAGTAATTTTGATAGGCATAATTATTTAAATAAGTTTGATTTAATTACGTCGCAACAGAAAATTCATTAATTTGGAATTAGCGAACCCGAGCCCGTGATGTATTGCGGGCCCACTCGGATTTTGAATCAAGTGGGGCCCACATGTCACATCACTAGTCATTCATTCACCTTTTTGGTGATGGAAGTTAGTGAATGAAATCATGGTAACTTGTTTTACACACAAGTTGAAAGGTGATTGACTTTATACCAACTTTGGTATATCTTTTATTATTTTAATTTTGGAAATCAAAATAAGTCATTCACTCATCTCTCTTCTCTTCCATCTCTCACGCCATTTCTCTCTTTCTCTCCCTCTTAGAGTTGGCTTGGCTGAATGGCCTTCTCCCTCTCACAAACTCTCATTGGCCGAGAGTTACAAGAAGGAAACCAAAGGATTTTGTTGCAAAAACTCCTATGCTAGCATATCAAAGAGTTATACAAAGGTGATAGGGAAACAATCTCATAAGTTTGGAATTCATTCAGCAAGATTGGAAGCTTGGAAGCTCAACATACATCAAGGAAAACTTGGAGCAGCTTCTCAAAGGAAAAAGTTTTGAACTCTCTACCAACATCCAAGCCGATCAAAGTGAGTATTTCCGCTACTTTACTTTGTGTATTCACATGATTTCTTTCTTAATTGATCTTGGTTTGACATAGAAAACCCAACAATGGTATTAGAGCCATAATTGAGCATGAAATTGAATTTAGGGTTCTTAGTCTTGATTTGGGCATTTTTGATTTGAGCATGTTTTGATCAAATCGTTTTTTTTGAATATGCTTATATATAGTTAACTTTGAGTTGTGCATCATCAATTTGAAGAAATATTAATTGGATTAATTTTCCCCAAAAGTTTAGGCTTGGCCGAATATGGTATAGAACCCTAGGTCATGGTGATTTTGATTTTGGACCATTGGATGTGTTTAAAATGATGGATAAATTGATTTTTGATTTAATTGGATTGAAATCAAAATTAATTAAGAAAAATCCACCATTACCGTGAACATCAAAGCATGGAAATGAATTGATTTGGCTTCAATTTGTGTTGGACATAAGTTGATTAATTAAATCATGATAAATTAGTGTAATTGGTGTTTTGGAAATATTGATTTAACTAATTAATTATGGCTAATACACTTTAGTTAATTAAATTGTGATATTAGGAATATTGGAATTTAATTAATTAGACTTAATTTGGAATTGGGCTAAAAATGTTGTATTTGGGCTTAATGGGATTGGTTGGGCAAAGTATGGTTTAGGATAATTGGTTGGATCCAATTGGGCCTAAAACCATTTCCATAAAGTCCAAATATAATAAATGGGCCGTTGAAAATATAATTGGGCCTCATGGGCCAAAATTATTTTTGTGGCAAAGGGTGATTCCTTATTGGGTTTTGGTTGCCAAAGTCCATGCATTATGAATTAATTAAAAGCCCATTGGACTTTAAATTAAATTACATTGGATGTTAATTGGGCTTTGAGACCCATTAAGATTAGATTTAGAATCTAAGTCCCAAAGGCACATTAAAAAGTGTAATTATTTAATTTGGAATTAAATAAAGATTTTGTATTGAATACAAATTAAATTTGATTTAATATTGTAGTTTGATATAATTTGAGAATTCGCACTTTGAGTACTTATTCTTAAACGAGTTGGACTCTCGCAAACCAAATCGTTGTTTGAACATTGGATGCTCATTATTAAAGATTAATTAATTGGATTAGATCGATTGATAACATGCTTTGTGTGAATACATGGATGTGATGTATGAATAATGTATATCGGATGGATATTAGATGGGTGAGGGCAATTTTGGAAATTGTTGTAATAAATTTAGAATTTATTAAATTGGATCTGCGTGTCCAGCCTATTACCTTTTGATTCCTTGTATTTCTCTTCTCACCTATTCCCCTCAATGTAAATGAGGTTTCTTTAGAAGTGTTATGTAATTGGGTAGAAGTAAGAATAGTGCTAGCCGGGGAGAGGAAAGAGAGAGATTTGTTCTAGGAACAAAATGTTTTAAATATACATCCGCATGTCATTATTAATTTATTTACCGTGCCTTATTATGCTTTTAGAATGTATGTTTAAGGGTGTATGATGAGACCTAATCAAAGATAATTAATTGGTTGCCAAATACGCGAAAATCCCTCAACAAATATTAAGTGTTTTCCTTCCATTGAGTGATCTCTCTCAAGATCCAAGATTGGCACTGGTTTGTTGGCCAAAGTCAAGACCTTTGTCCATCGCGGATGTGTTTGAATCATGAAAGCTTTGTTCCATATCGCATGTCTTGTCCAAGTTGTGATTTGTTGGCCAAAGTCAAGATCACTTTGTTAGAGTTCTACGGTCCCAATGATCGAATAATAAGCATAAAACATAAGGGCGAATACACGAGGAAGTTGCGGAATACTTACATCAAGCGGTTGAGCGATGCGGTGGACAATAAAAAAACTTTTATGCCTCCTTCTAGAGTGCTCTGCAGTGGGCTGTTTTTACAGTTCCAAATTTTCGGCTTTGGTCCTCCAAGTGTGCTCCATTGATGCTCCAAGCTCCAAGCTTTTGTTGATGGTGATTCCTTGCTCAAGTGTGCGTTTCCCTATCACCTTTGTATGTCTCCATAGTGTGCTAGCACTTTGATGATTTGCCACAAATCATCCTATTACTTGTTATAGTTTTCGGCCAAGCCAAGAAAACAAGAAGAAAATGGTTTCAAAAACCAAAAGGGAGAGAATGAGAAGAAGGCCTCATGGTCGAATGCATAAGGGAGAGAGAGAGAGAAGAATTTTGTGTTTTGTATATCTAATACACAAAACCAAACATTCAAATATCAAATAAAAATATTGATAAATGTCTTTCAACCTTTCAAAAGCTTTTCAACCACTTACATCAATCATGAATAGTGACTGGTGTCAATCACTCAAAGTGAAAGACATTTATCACTTGGTTGACGAATGATGTGACGCTAGATGTGACTTGCGGATCCCACTTCGATTCTAAATGCGAATGGTTCCGCAAACACTCCCGGGCTCGGATTCGCTAATTCCGAATTAACGAATTTTCCGTTGCGACGTAATTAAATCAAATTTAATTAAATAATTAAGCCTAGCAAAATTACTATTCACATCGCTTACTAATTAATTCTAAATTAACTCGTTCGCCCGAATTAAAATCTGATTTTAATTCCGCGTCGAAATCCAATTTCGTATAATATATCGATATATTATTTTATCGATTAATTCTAAATTAATCGTTTTCTCTCTTTATGAATATTTTATCCCAGATAAAATATATCTGTAATTAATCCCAGATTAATTTTCTCTCTTGTCTAATTAATCACAGATTAATAAAGTGCGAGTCATACGTCATCGGTGAATCTTCGGGAAGCGACCCATGAGATCCTCAGATATGTTGGCAGTAAATTCGGTCGTCGGACTATCCGAACACATAAGTACCTCGTACTACGTTTTTACCGATTTACAAGACAAGGTTGGCTTCTAGCAAAGCGCCATGCCTACCCAATTCTCCAGAAATATCCTTACAGGAATATGTGATCTATATCAGGCGTAGTATACGTAGTATTGCGTATTTCGATCCATTATCAGATGTCACATGTGAGGCCTGGGGCTGGAAATGTGTCTGCCCCGTACGAATCACATATCGGATCTCTCGTAACTAGTCTCTATAATCGAATAAACATGACCTAGTCATTTTATCCCGATGACTGCAGTACATTAGAGAACCAGTACCGTATCCTACATGACCATCATCTCCACCATGACTGGAGTGATATTTTCGTCTCAACATCACACCCAACACACTACGATTCTCAATATACCCAGCAGAGGTGTAGACAAAACCTGTTAAAGCCCTGGATGACCTAAAACCAATGTATATTGATTGTCACTAGTATTAGCGGTGCAAGTCTCAAGTTAAGACCAAATACACCTACCCTGATTTCGGACTTCCATAGACACTTAGTCATACTACCAATGGAATTCTGAGGGGTCTATCCAGAGTGAAGCTGTTTTCCGTACCATCGGTAAAACATAACCTCCTACTATACTTGCATGAGTATCCTATACCCAAATATATGAGAACTATATCATTATGCCCTCACAACGCGCAAAAGTGTAATGCTAGTATTTTTCGCATTATCGATGTCCAATCTCGATAATACTTTGACTAGGTATATTTAATGATTAATCCTTCGTGGATTGATACTGTCTCATATCATCTCAATCCAGGAACTAATCATAAGGACCTCATATCATTTATATATCTTAGTGATCTAATCACAATTGATAAGAGAGTAATCTCCTCTGTCACATAGTTAATTTATACAACAACACCATGATCTGTACAAATAGTGACGCTATGGGTCATAACTGTCCAACAATCTCCCATTTAGCCTAAGCCAGTCACTCGAGTGTCCTACACCCGAACTATGTACAGTTCGCTTAAATTAATGAGGAAAGGCTTTCTTCAGCGGATTTGCATGATTATAATCTGATGCGATTTATTCGATCATCACATCGCCATGATGTATGATCCGAACGAATCAGATGAATATCGAAGTATATATATGGATCGTTGATGAGACCATTAATTCTTTAGCATGTGCTGAAGCCTAGCTTAGCTGCTAACAGAACTATATCTAATCTAATTAGATTTATTATCAATCCAGAAGGCTTCTATTGCTGCCTCAGCTGCAGCAGTAATCCACTTTTGTTGTTTATTCAGAAACAGTATCTTGCTTGGAAGATTTCAGCTCATTGTACCGTAATTCAAACTGTATAGTACCGTTGTTACGACTTATAGTCGTTTTTATCGGTCAGGAAACTTACAGCAGTGAACCCAGTCATTTCAAGTTCTCCATCTCCATAGCTTAAGACAACATCCTTAGTTCCTCTAAGATACTCAAGGATGTTCTTAATATCAATCTAATGACTATCATTTGGATTGGCCCGATTGTGATTCCATATGCTCAAAGCGTATGAGACACCAGGTCACGTACATTTTTCAATGTACGAGTTCTCGGAGAGTTTTAACAACTTTGAATCTATCCTAGTAGATCTTTATTCCTTGAATAAAGGTTGTTTCTCCCAAGAATTCTACGGAGAATTTTCTTGAAAGCCAAGCTTTCACTGATTATATTTATGGGAATATCATTTCCAAGAAATGATATATTATCATTATTTAGGACTTTCGTTGTCAGTGCGCTCCCATTACCCCTCTTATATACACAAGAATCATTTTCCTTTTTAATTAAATCATATACCATTATGATTACATCAAAACGATAATTCCAAGAACCCAATGCTTGCTTCAATCCAAACATGGATCGAATAACCTGCAAACCTTGTTTGCTAGTTTTGGTACGACAAAACCGTTAGGATGTATGTAAACATCCTCCAAAAGATTTCCGTTTAAGGAAAGCGGTTTTTGGCATTTAGCTGCCACATTTTATAAATAAAACATGCAGCATTAGCAAGCATTATCTAAATGGATTTACTATGGCAACAGGTAAAATGTTTCGTTGTAATAGACACAATGTTGATAACGATACCTTTTCGCTACAAGCCTAGCTTAGTACGTTGGTATGTTGCCTTCCATGTATGTCTTCCTTGAAGACTTATATAGTACCAATAGGCACAATGCCTTGCGGTACAACAACTAGTCTCTAAACATAGTTGGTATACAAGGAATCCATTTCAGATATCATGGCACTTTGCCATAATAGGGAGTCGATACCTTGTATCACTTCCTCATACGTAGTCAGTTCGTATTCCTCAATAAGATTGACATCTTTATGAGGTGAGATCAGAAACCCATACCCCAGGTTGTTTTCTGATTCTCTCCGATTTACGAGGTTCTTGTGTATTCGAAGATTACTGGTATAGTTTCATCCATGATGAACTATTTGAGTTCCATTAAGGAATTGGTGCCTGGAACAGTATTACTCTTATTTTCATCGAGTTTTACTTTCCTCCCACTTACCACTGCATATAGGTATTTCTCTTAGGAAAACCGCATGGTGAGCAACAATTACATTGTTCTCTTGTGAGTTACATAAGTATTATACTTTCGTTTCCCTAGGATAACCTACAACTTAGGCACTTATCCGATTTTGGTTCTAGTTTGGTATCATCCAAACTTATGCCTAGCATTCCCAAATCTTCAGGAATGAGAAACCTGGTTTCTTTCCTGTTTATATCTAATATGAATTCTGTCAAACAGATTTTGGAACGTTATTCAAA
>SKCR01013643.1:0-16645 GCA_019454045.1 Zanthoxylum bungeanum
GTTTACAACATCCTGATGGTTTGTCGTACCAAAACTAGCAAACAAGGTTTACAAGTTATTCGATCCATAGATGGATTGAAGCAAGCATAATGTTCTTGGAATTGTCGTTTTGATGTAATCATAATGGTATATGATTTCATTCAAAATGAACAATAATTCTTGTGTTATAAGAGGGTTAGTGGGAGCGCACTGACAGTGAAGTCCTAAGTAATGATGACGTCCTTTCTTGGAAATGATATTCCCATAAATATAATCGGTGAAAGCTTGGCTTTCGAGAAAATTCTCCGTAGAAATTTGGGAGATCAACCTTTATTCTAGGAATAAGAATCTACTGGGATAGATTTAAAGTTGTTGAAACTCTCCGAGAACTCGTACATTGAAATAAATTACGCGACCTGATGTCTCATACGCTTTGAGCATATGGAGTCACAATCAGGCCAATCCAAGTGATAGTAATTGGATTGATGTTAAGAACATCCTTCAGTATCTTAGATGAACTAAGGATGCTGTCTTATACTGTGGAGATATGAGAACTTGAAGTGATTGGGGTTCACTGTTGCAAGTTTCCAACCGATATAAACAATTGTTATCGTAGTAACGGTACTATCAAGTTTGAATAACGGAAACAGTGAGCTGGAATCTTCCAGCAAGATTACTGTATCGAATAAACAACAAATGTGGATTGTTGCTGCGCTTTGAGGCAGCAATAGAAGCCTTCTGGATTGATAATAATCGTAATCAGATTAGATTAGTTCTCGTTAGCAGTTTGAGTAGGCTTACCTTTACAGCGCAGGCTAAACAGATTAATTGTTGGATAATTGACCCATAGCGTCACTATTTGCACAGATCATTGTGTTGTTGTAGCAAATTAAACTATGTGACAAGGAAATTGCACTCTCATCATTTGTGATTAGATCACCATAGATATATAAATGAAGAGGTGTCCTATGATTAGTACCTGGACTGAGAATGATATGAGACAGTATCAGTCCCCGAAGGGTTAATCATTAAATATCCCTAGCCGTAGTATTATCGAGACTGGACATCGATAATGCGGAATAGGCTAGTATTGCACTTGTGCGCGTTTGTGAGGGCACAACGGCATAGTTCTCATATATATAAGTATGGATACTTATGCAAGTGCGATAGGAGGTCGTGTTTCACCGATGGTACGGGAAACAGCTTCGCTCTGGATAGACCCCTCGGAATCCCATTGGTATTATGACTATGTGTCTATGGGAGGCCGAAATCGAGGTAGGTGTGTATAGTCTTAACCTGAGACTTGCATCGCTAATACTTACGATAATCGATAAACTTTGGTCTTGGTGGTAGGGGGGCTTTAACCGGTTCTGTGTACACCACTTCTGGGTTTATCAGAGAGTCGTAGTGTATTGGGTGTGTGTGATGTCAAGAGGAAGTGTCACTTCAGTCATTTGGAGATGATGTCACGCAGGATACGGTACTAGTGCTCTTGAGTGTTGCGCAACCAATCGGGATATTGTGACCAGGTCATGTATATCCGATTATAGAGACTATGTACCAGACATCCGACATGTGTTTCGGACGGGGCGAGACACTTATCCACCCCAGCCCTAGCACGTGATTATCCGATACTGGGCCGATATACACAATACTACGGTATACTACGCTTGATACAGATCTATATATTCCTGTAAGAATATTCTGGAGAATTGGGTAGGCATGGCGCTTTGCTAGAAGCCAACTTGTCTTGTAAATCGATATAAACGTAGTACGAGGTACTTACGTGTTCGGACAGTCCGACGATCGTATTTACTGCCAACATATCCGGAGATCTCATGGGTCGCTTCCTGAAGATTCACCGATGACGTATGACTCGCACTTTGATTAATCTGGGATTAATTAGAAGAGAGAGATAGAATTAATCTGGGATTAATTCGATGAGAGAGAAAATTAATCTGGGATTAATTACGGAGATATTTTATCTGGGATAAAATATTATTAAAGAGAGAGAACGATTAATTTGGAATTAATCGATAAATTAATATATTCGATATATTAATCGAAATTGGATTTCGACGCGGAATTAAAATTAGATTTTAATTCGGGCGAACGAATTAATTTAGAATTAATTCGTTAGCGACGTGAATAGTGAATTCGCTAGGCGTAATCATTTAATTACGACGCGACGGAAAATTCGTTAATTTGGAATTAGCGAACCCGAGCCCGAGAGTGATTGCGAGCGCATTCGCATTTCGAATTCGAGCGCGGCACGCAAGTCACATCAAGCGTCAAATCGCTAGTCGCGTCAATCGTCAAATCAATTGTCACTTTGAGTGATGTGACTTGACAATATGTCACTTTATTAAAGTGAATAGATGTGATGTGAAAAGTGATGTGATATGACTTAAAGTTAAAAGTAAAAGTGATGGAATAGAAAGGTTTGGAATATATATATTTGTTTTATTTATTTTGGAAAATAAATGAATAAATATAATATTACTTTTCTTTTCACTTTATACCCATTCGGTCCTCTCTCTCTCCAACATGCAAAAGACACGGTCTTCTTCTTCCCTCCCTTTTCTCTCTCGGTCTTGGACCGTTTTTTCTTCGCCTTCTTGTCTGTTTTCTGCCGAAAAGGAGAAGCAAGAAATGATTTTTGTGGCAAAAATCAAGTGCTAGCACACCTTGAGCATACATAGGTGATAGGGAAGCTTCTTCTTTGAGCAAGGAAGCTTGAAGCTTTGAGCTTCAATGGTGGTCTTCAATGGCCGAAAATGGAGGATCCAAACCAGTCCAAAACCGCACAGCCCACTGCATTTGGAAGCCATTGCCGAGCTTGGAGGGAGCTCAAAAACGCACCTTTGTTCTTCAAACATCAAAACCGAAATTCAATGTGAGTTGATTCCGCCACCTCCTTTGATGTGTTCATATGTGATTTTTATGCATTGTTTGTGATCTTGTGGACTTGATTAAACTCCAACAATGGTATCTAGAGCTTTGGTTGCATGAAATCCGAAATTAGGGTTCTTGGCAAATTTGGGGCTTTTTGATTTTGGCTTGATTCTGACAAATTGATTGTGTAAGAATGCTTATATATGATCTAATTTGAGATATATGTAATCAATTTGACAAAAAAATCATTGGATTGATTTTCCCCAATTTGCAAATTTTGGTCAAAACTTTAATTTGGGTAAACTCGATTTAGGCATGATTTGGTTGAATTGTTTGATGCATTATGCTTGAATGAGGTTGAATTGAAGTTGTGCATGATCAATTTCAAGAAAATTGGATTAGATCAATTTTCCCCAATTCTTAGGTTGGATATGAAACTTTAATTGGGCAAAATGTGTTTAAGCATGTTTTAATTGAATTGGATGTTTAAGTATGCTTAGAACATGTTTAATTGAGATTGTGTGTGATCAATTTCATGAAATTGGATTGGATTCAATTTTCCCCAAATTGGAGGCTTGGCCGAAAATTGGAATAACCCTAATGTCTTGGTAATTTTGTTTTGTTTGATCATTGGATGACTTAAAACAATTGGTTAATGTTGTTTTGAAGTTCAATTGGATTGAATTTTGATTTGGAACATTTTTCCCTTTTAAAGTGGCTTGGCCGATTTAAAGAACATGAAATTCTTTGTGATTTTGTTTTGTTTTAATTCATTGGATGAATTATATTGATTGGGAAATATGATTGTGGACTCAATTGGATTGAAACCGAATCGAATTGAAAAACCCCTAATTGCCGAGACTTGAAAGCATGTTAATTTGGTTTGATTTTGATTGAATTGTGTTGGACACTATTTGGTTGTTAAAGTGCATGATTAATTGGCTAATTGATATTTTAGAAATGTTAATTGGGTAATTGATTGTGTATTACACTTAGGTTAATTAATTGTGAAATTTGGAATTTTATAAGTTAATTAATTTGGGCTTGATTTTGGAAATTAGGCTTGTTAGGTTGTAATTGGGCTTTTGGGCTTTGTTGTAACAAAGTTGGGTTTAGGCAAAATTGGTTGGATCCAATTAGGCCCAAAACCGAATCCAAAAGGTCCAATTATGCTTAATGGACCTTAATTATTTAATTGGGCCTAATGGGCCAAAATTAATTTAAAGGCTTATGGGGTAACTCCCGGATTGGATTTTGGTTGTTCGGTTTGACCCGAGGTGACCAAAAGTCCACGCCTTATAGAAATTAATTAAAAGCCCATTGGACTTTAATTAAATAAAACATTAGATGTTAATCGGGGTTTGAGGCCGTTGCGATTAAATTTGGAATTTAAGTCGTAAAGGTTCGTTAAATAAAAGTGTAATATTTAATTTAGAATTAAATAATGAATTAGAATTAAATACGTATTAAATTGGATTTAATTATGTAATTTAATTTAATTCGTAGAAATTGTACTTTGAGTACGTGTTTGCAATACGAGTTTGACTCGAACAAAATCAAATCTTTGTTTGAACATTGGATGATCACTAATAATCAAGATTAATTAATTTGATTGATGATTGATAACATGCTTGTATGAATACATGGTTGTGATGTTTGAATAATGTATATCGGATGGATATTAGTCGGGTTGGGCGATTTTGGAAATTGTAATAAATTTGATTTATTAAATTGGACCTGCGTGTCCAGCCTTATCTCCTATTTCTTTGTATTCTCTTCTCACCTATTCCCCTCCATGTAATAGAGGTTTCTTTAGAAGTGTAGTGTAACGGGTAGTAGAAGTAATACAAGTGCTAGCGGGAGAGAGAAAGTGAGAGATTTGATCTAGGATCAATGTAAAATATCCATCCGCATATCATTATTATTTATTTCATATAGCTTTATTATGTATTTAGAATGCATGTTTAAGGGTGTATGATGATGAGACCTTAACAAAGATAATTGAATTGGTAGCCAATTTGCACGCGAAAAACCCTCGTTTTATATTAGCAAATATCCTTCCATTGAATGATTCTTGTTCAAGATCCGAAGTTGGCATTGGTTTTTATTGACCAAAGTCAAGACCTTGTCAATCAAGGATGTACTTGAATCATGAGAGTTTGTTGCATATCGGTGTCTTGTCCAAATCGTGATTTTTTTGCCAAAGTCAAGATCACTTTTGTCCAATGACATTGATTACAAAACTTCCTCGTCAATGGGTCCAGCTTAACTGGAATCATTAGGTTTGTTTGGCCAAAGCCAAGGCCTAGATGATTCAGAGGATATGGTTAGGAAAATGTAATGGATACATTGACATTATACATATGTTTCGGACTTGGATGTCCACCTAACGGATCTAGGAATTGGATGAGATCCAATTGATCTGTGAGATCTACCTAGTTAAATAGCATACAGCTTTTTATTGGCCAAAGTCAGGGTTGTGTGTTATTTAATAGGATCCCTAGCCCACTAGGAAACACGGTTTCCCGAGTACTCCACAGAGGGTTAGAGGCTCGACGAAAAATAGTGGGAGGCAAGTATTGAATTTGCAACATTCGTTCGAATACTCGCTAAACACGCTCATTTTATTTTATTTCGTCATTAGATTAAATATTAGTTAGACTAATATTTAAATTGTTGTTTTTAATAAACAGTTGGACTGTATTATACTTGATTATATATAATTGGATTATATTAATCAATATATTTGAATTAATTAATTTCAGTTTACAGTTGATTTTATAATTGGATTATAGTAATCAATGTAATTGAGGTTAATTAATTGGATTATATTTGATTATATAGTTGGACTATTATAATCATTATAATATATAAAGTACCACTAATCGTTGATTAAATAGTTGGACTATTGTAATCAAGATAAAATTGAAAAGTTGAATATTTAAAATATAATCTAGGATTAAAATATTTTAAATGATTTAATTTTCAAATTGGGAATAAATAATAGGTTACTTTATTTAATAAAATAACTTATTATACCTTAAGCCCAAAATTAAGCAAATAAGTAGAGCATAAAATCTTTGGAAGATTTATGTGATGATGACTTTAATGCTTAATTAATATACTTATAATAAATCTATCTTTAGATTTAAAAGTATTAAAATTGCAATTAATAATTCTTGGAGAATTAATTGACTATTCTAGTGGAGAAAAGTCAAAGTTTGCAATTGGGAATGTAGCACAAGGTGCACATCGTTTCAATATTCCAAAACCCAAGGCTTGGCCAAAGGTTGTGAAATATCGAAAATGATAATTGACATATCCCGAAGTGGACTACCATTTGGATATGGAAGACACGAAGGAATTAAAGAAAGGGGGAGGCTCTGACTTTAAATATATTTGTCTAAGTTATGTTCACTACTAGTATTGAAATTAAATTTTAAATACTTAGTGTGGTACATAAAATATATATGATACCGAGATAAACACATTAGATGTGAATAACAGAATTTATATTGAATATAAATAAAATTCTCAAACATATAAAATGACAAATAAATAGCTCATATTGATTTGATCAATAGAGACTTATTTGTGGCATTGTTGTCTGGGACACAATTAAACTAGACTCGTATATCCACACTTTTGAAGAGTGGGTACTAGGACTGATTTGACTAATCAAATAAGGTCTACGATTCTAGTTTACTAGGTAAAGTACCTAAAATACTATTTACTGGGTAATAGTGAAAAGGCCACCGATCTGTAAGCCCTATTCATGGTGAAGTAAGTGGGCCCATATCTAGCTTGGCTAGATGTGAACATGAATATTTCGTGACCTTAACGGATGTGGCATCACGTTATGGTTATGTGTTTCTTTTGAAGAACACAAATACGAAACTTTGAGTTTCGACACGAAGTATACAAACAGATCGGCTGTAGTATTATGCCGCTACGGTAAGACCGTATTGGTAAATACTTAAGCAGTAAGTTTCATACGTACATGAAAGAGTACGGTATTCTTTCATATGAGGACTCCTCCCGAGACACGTCAATTGACGGTGTGTCAGAACTAAAAACCAAGTTTTGTTGGACATGATTAGGTTTTTCGCGAGTCGCTCTGAGCTACT
Source organism: Zanthoxylum bungeanum (assembly GCA_019454045.1). Classification (NCBI taxonomy): domain Eukaryota; kingdom Viridiplantae; phylum Streptophyta; class Magnoliopsida; order Sapindales; family Rutaceae; genus Zanthoxylum; species Zanthoxylum bungeanum. The sequence goes on from SKCR01013643.1 coordinate 7,002, forward strand.
GTTTCCTTCAACAGGATATGTATTAACAGTGCAAAACTTATTTAGAATAAGGTTCCATGTAAATCTGTTTGACAGATATCATATAGGATATGAACAGGAAAGAAATGAGGTTTCTCATTCCTGATAATTTGGGTATGCCAGGCATAAAGTTTGGATGATACCAAACTAAGAACCCAAATTGGATTAGTGCCAATATAGGTTATCCTAAGGGAAACCATAAGTATAGTACTTATAAATCCCACATGAGAACAATGTGATTGTTGCTCACCATGCGGTTTTCCTGAGAGGAATACCGATATGCAGTGGTCAGTGGGAGGATAGTGATACTCGATGAAAATTGAAGTAATACTGTTCTAGGCACAAGGTCCGTAATGGAACACAAATAGTTCATCAATGATGAATCTATACCATTAATCTTCAAATACACAAGAAATCGCGTAGATCAGAGAGAGTCAGAAAACAACCTGGGGTATGAGTTTCTGATCTCACCTCATAAAGATGTTAATCTTTTAAGGTACACCAACTGATTACGTATGAGGTAGTGATACAAGGTATCGACTCCCTATTATGGCAAAGTGCCATGAATCGAAAATGGATTCCATGTTTAACAACTATTTTGGATACTAGTTGTTGTACCACGAGGCATTGTGCCTATGGTACATTAAACGTCTTCAAGGAAGACATACATGGAAGGCAACATACCAACGTACAAAGCTGGCTTTTGACGGAAAGGTATCGTTATCAACATTGTGTTAATAACGGTTCAACCTTTTACCTGTTGCCATGGTAAATCCATTTTGAAGATGCTTGTTGATAACTGTATATTTCATTTGTGAAATATGTCAGTTATAAATCAAAATCGCTTTCCTGAAAAGGAAACCTTTTGGAGAATGTTTACAACATTCTGACGATTTTGTATAACCGACAAACAAGTTTTGCGGATTATTCAATCCATGTTTGGATTGAAGCAAGCATAGGGTTCTTGAAACTGACGTTTTGAAATAATCATAATGGTTTATGATTTAACTCAAAACGAAATAATTCTTGTGTATATAAGGAGGTTAGTGGGAGGGCCACTGACAATGAAATTCCCATAAAGCAATGGTCGAAAGCTTGGCTTTCATAGAAATTCTCCGTAGAATTCTGGGGAGTAACAACCTTTATTCAAGGAATAAAGATCTACTGGGATAGATTTGGAGTTGTTAACACTCTCTGGAAATTGTACATTTAAAATGTACTTGTATTGGTGTCTCATACGCTTCGGGCATATGGAGTCACAATCGGGTCAATCCAAGTGATAGTCACTGGATTGAAGATTAAGAACATCTGTTAGTATCTGAGAGAACTAAAGATGTTGTCTTAAACTATGGAGATGGAGAACTTGAAGTGACTGGGATCACTGCTGCAAGTTTCCAAACCGGTAAATACTGCGGTACTATAAAGTTTGAACACTGGGACAGTGAGCTGGAAATCTTCCGAGCAAGATAACTGTTGCCGAATTAACAACAAATGCGGATTATTGCTGCAGCTGAGGCAGCAATAGAAGCCATTTGGATCGATAATAAATCTAATTAGATTAGATATAGTTCTGTTAGCAGCTGAGCTAGGCGTCAGCACAGGCTAAAGAATTAAAGGTCTCATCGACGATCCAGATATATACTTCTATATCATCTGATTCGTTCGGATCATACATCGTGGCGATGTGATGATCGTGTAAATCGCGTCAGACGATAATTAAGCAAATCCGCTGACGAAAACCTTTCCTCAGCAATTTGAGCGAATTGTACATAGTTCGGGTGTTAGACACTCGAGTGACTGGCTATGTGCCAAGTGGGAGATTGTTGGATAATATGACCCATAGCGTCACTATTTGCACAGATCATTGTGTTGTTGTAGCAAATTAACTCTATAAGTAAGGAAATTGCACTCTCATCATTTGTGATTAGATCACCATAGATATATAAATGAAGAGAGGTCCCTATGATTAGTACCTGGACTGAGAATGATATGAGACAGTATCAGTCCCCGAAGGTTTAATCATTAAATATCCCTAGCCGTAGTATTATCGAGACTGGACATCGATAATGCGGAATAGGCTAGTATTGCACTTGTGCGCGTTTGTGAGGGCACAACGGCATAGTTCTCATATATATAAGTATTGGATACTTATGCAAGTGCGATAGGAGGTCGTGTTTCACCGATGGTACGGGAAACAGCTTCGCTCTGGATAGACCCCTCGGAATCCCATTGGTATTATGACTATGTGTCTATGGGAGGCCGAAATCGAGTAGGTGTGTATAGTCTTAACCTGAGACTTGCATCGCTAATACTTACGATAATCGATAACTTTGGTCTTGGTGGTAGGGGGCTTTAACCGGTTCTGTGTACACCACTTCTGGGTTTATCAGAGAGTCGTAGTGTATTGGGTGTGATGTCAAGATGGAAGTGTCACTTCAGTCATTTGGAGATGATGTCACGCAGGATACGGTACTAGTGCTCTTGAGTGTTGCGCAACCAATCGGGATATTGTGACCAGGTCATGTATATCCGATTATAGAGACTATGTTACCAGACATCCGACATGTGTTTCGGACGGGGCAGACACTTATCCAGCCCCAGCCCTAGCACGTGATTATCCGATACTGGGCCGATATACACAATACTACGGTATACTACGCTTGATACAGATCTATATATTCCTGTAAGAATATTTCTGGAGAATTGGGTAGGCATGGCGCTTTGCTAGAAGCCAACCTTGTCTTGTAAATCGATATAAACGTAGTACGAGGTACTTACGTGTTCGGACAGTCCGACGATCGTATTTACTGCCAACATATCCGGAGATCTCATGGGTCGCTTCCTGAAGATTCACCGATGACGTATGACTCGCACTTTGATTAATCTGGGATTAATTAGAAGAGAGAGATAGAATTAATCTGGGATTAATTCGATGAGAGAGAAAATTAATCTGGGATTAATTACGGAGATATTTTATCTGGGATAAAATATTATTAAAGAGAGAGAACGATTAATTTGGAATTAATCGATAAATTAATATATATTCGATATATTAATCGAAATTGGATTTCGACGCGGAATTAAAATTAGATTTTGATTCGGGCGAACGAATTAATTTAGAATTAATTCGTTAGCGACGTGAATAGTGATTTCGCTAGGCGTAATCATTTAATTACGACGCGACGGAAAATTCGTTAATTTGGAATTAGCGAACCCGAGCCCGAGAGTGATTGCGAGCGCATTCGCATTTCGAATTCGAGCGCGGCACGCAAGTCACATCAAGCGTCAAATCGCTAGTCGCGTCAATCGTCAAATCAATTGTCACTTTGAGTGATGTGACTTGACAATATGTCACTTTATTAAAGTGAATAGATGTGATGTGAAAAGTGATGTGATATGACTTAAAGTTAAAAGTAAAAGTGATGGAATATGAAAAGGTTTGGAATATATATATTTGTTTTATTTATTTTTGGAAAATAAATGAATAAATATATATTACTTTTCTTTTCACTTTATACACATTCGGTCCTCTCTCTCTCCAACATGCAAGACACGGTCTTCTTCTTCCCTCCCTTTTCTCTCTCGGTCTTGGACCGTTTTTCTTCTCCTTCTTGTTCTGTTTTCTGCCGAAAATGGAGAAGCAAGATAATGATTTTTGTGGCAAAAATCAAGTGCTAGCACACCTTGAGCATACATAGGTGATAGGGAAGCTTCTTCTTTGAGCAAGGAAGCTTGAAGCTTTGAGCTTCAATGGTGGTCTTCAATGGCCGAAAATGGAGGATCCAAACCAGTCCAAAACCGCACAGCCCACTGCATTTGGAAGCCATTGCCGAGCTTGGAGGGAGCTCAAAAACGCACCTTTGTTCTTCAAACATCAAAACCGAAATTCAATGTGAGTTGATTCCGCCACCTCCTTTGATGTGTTCATATGTGTTTTATGCATTGTTTGTGATCTTGTGGACTTGATTAAACTCCAACATTAATGGTCTCATCAATGATCCAGATATATACTTCGATATTCATCTGATTCATTCGATCATACATCGTGGCGATGTGATGATCGAATAAATCGCATCAGCTAATAGCCATGCAAAATCCGGTGACGAAAGCCTTTCCTCAGCAGAAGTTTGAGTGAACCGTACATATTTCGGGTGTAAGACATGTTGGACAATTATGACCCATAGCGTCACTATTTGTACAGATCACGATGTTGTAGTACAAAATTAACTATGTGACAAAGGAGATTACACTCTTATCATTTGTGATTAGATCACCTAGATATATAAATGATAGAGAGGTCCCTATGATTTGTTCCTGGGACAGAGAATGATATGAGACAGTATCAGTCCACGAAGGATAAATCATTAAATATCCCTAGTTAGAGTATTATCGAGATTGGACATCGATAATACGTAAAAGATTAGTATTACAGTTGTGCACGTTTGTGAGGGCACAACGGCATAGTTCTCATATATTTGGGTATAGATACTCATACAAGTGTAATAGGAGGTTGTGTTTTACCGATGGTACGGGAAACAGCTTCGCTCTGGATAGACCCCCGCGGAATCCCACTGATAGTATGACTATGTGTCTATGGGAGTCTGCAATCAGGGTAGGTGTATTTGGTCTTAACCTGAGACTTGCACCGCTAATGCTTACGACAATCAATATACTTTAGTTGAGGTCGTCCAGGGCTTTAACAGGTTCTGTGTACGCCGATACTGGGTATATTGGGAATCGTAGTGTGTTGGGTGTGATGTTAAGATGGAAGTGTCACTCCAGTCATATGGAGATGATGGTCACTTAGGATATGGACTCGTTCTCTTAAAATGCTCGAGCTATCTCGGATATTATGACAAGGTCATGTATATCTGATTATATAGACTAGTTACTAGACATCCGATATGTGTTTCGTACGGGGCAGACACAATTCCAGCCCCAGGCCAGGCACGTGAACATCCGATACTGGATAGAAATATGCAATACTTCGGTATACTACGCTTGATATAGATCACATATTCCTATAAGGATATTTCTGGAGAATTGGGAAGGCATGGCGCTTTGCTAGAAGCCAACCTTGTCTTGTAAATCGGTACAAACGTAGTACGAGGTACTTACGTGTTCGGATAGTCCGACGACCGTATTTACTGCCAACATATCCGGAGATCTCATGGGTCGCTTCCTAAAGATTCACTGATGATGTATAACTCGCACTTTAATTATCTGGGATTAATTAGAAGAAAGAGAAAATTAATCTGGGATTAATTGCGGAGATATTTTATCTGGGATAAAATATTAATTAAAGAGAGAGCGATTAATTTGGAATAATCGATAAAATACTATATTCGATATATTATACGAAATTGGATTTCGACGCGGAATTAAAATTAGATTTTAATTCGGGCGAACGAATAATTTAGAATTAATTCGTTAGCGACGTGAATAGTGATTTCGCTAGGCGTAATCATTTAATTACGACGCGACGGAAAATTCGTTAATTTAGAATTAGCGAACCCAAGCCCGGGATTATTTGCGAGCGCATTCGCATTTCGAATTCGAGTGCGGCACGCAAGTCAAATCTAGCATCAAATCTCTAGTCACATCAAGCGTCAAATCAAATGTCACTTTGAGTGATGTGACAAATTGTCACTTGATTTGAGTGATTGATGTAGTGGTTGAAAAAAGCACTTTTGCTTTTTTGACTTTTGGTAAATGGAAAGTTAAAAGAATTTGGTAAATGGTTTTAATTAATTTTAGAAATTATAAAAAACCTAATTACATTTCTTTTTCTTTCTCTCTCCACTCTTCTCTTTTACGCCGTCTTCTTCCCTCTCTTTTCCTTCTTCTCTTTTCACGGTTTTGAACCGTTTTTCTCCTCAAAATTTCTTGTATGACCGAATCAAAAGGAGAAGCAAGGAAGATGAAGTTGTGCTAGCACACATTGGGTTATACATAGGTGATAGGGAAACGAATTTATGAGCTTGGATTTGATTTTGGAGCTTGAAGCTTGGAGCTTCAATGGAGGTCTCCCATGGCCGATTTTGGAGGAGCCAAAATAGCCCCCCACCGTGCAGTCCAGCAGTTCACAGAAGTCAAAAATCGAGCTTCATGGAGGAGGAAAATGGGTCTTGTTCTTCCTAGCATCAAACCATTCACTGTGAGTATGTATTCTGCCTTATTCCTTGAAGTATTCATGCGATTTTTCTTGCTTGTTTGATGATCCTTGGACCTAATTAGAAACCAACAGGACACTTGAGTGATTGGCTACAGGCCAAGTGGGAGATTGTTCGACAGTTATGACCCATAACATCACTATTTGTATTGATCATGGTGTTGTTGTATAAATTAACTATGTGACAAAGGAAATTGCTCTTCTATCATTTGTAATTAGATTACCAAGATGTATAAATGATAGAAGGTCCAAATGATTATTTCCGGATTGAGATGATATGAGACAGTATCAATCCATAAAGGTTTAATCATTAAATATCCCTAGTCGTAGTATTATCGAGATTGGACATCGATAATGCAGAATAGACTAGTATTATACTTGTGCGCATTGTGGGAGCATAACGACATAGTTCTCATATATTTGGGTATAAGATACTCATGCAAGTGTAGTAGGAGGTTGTGTTTTACCGATGGTACGGAAAACAGCTTCGCTCTGGATAGACCCCTCGGAATTCCATTGGTAGTATGACTATGTGTCTATGGAAGTCCGAATCAGGGTAGGTGTATTTGGTCTTAAACCTAAGACTTGCACCGCTAATACTTGCGACAATCAATGTACTTTGGTTTTGGTCGTCCAGGGCTTTAACAGGTTCTGTGTACGCCTCTTCTGGGTATATTGAGACTCGTAGTGTATTGGGTGTGATGTCGAGATGGAAGTATCACTCCAGTAATAGTGGAGATGATGATCACGTAGGATACGGAACTCATTCTCTTATATGCTGCAGCTATCGGGATATTATGACTAGGTCATGTTTATCCGATTATAGAGACTAGTTACCAGAGATCCGATATGTGCTTCGTACAGGGCAAACACATTTCCATTTCCAAGCCTCAGGCCTTGCACGTGACATCCGATACTGGATCGCAATACGCAATACTACGTATATTACGCCTGATATAGATCACATATTCCTGTAAGGATATTTCTGGAGAATTGGGTAGGCATGTCGTTTTGCTAGAAGCCAACATTGTCTTGTAAATCGGTAAAAACGTAGTACTATGTGCATACGTGTTCGGATAGTCCGACGACCGAATTTACTGCCAATATATCCAGGGATCTCATGGGTCACTTCCCGAAGATTCACCGATGACGTATGACTCGCACTTTATTAATCTCGGATTAATTAGATGAGAGAGAAAATTAATCTGGGATTAATTACGGAGATATTTTTTATTTGGGATAAAATATCATTCAAATAGAGAAAACGATTAATTTGGAATTAATCAATAAAATAATATATTCGATATATTATACGAAATTGGATTTTGACGCGGAATTAAAATTAGATTTTAATTCGGGCAAACGAGTTAATTTAGAATTAATTCGTTAGCGACGTGAATAGTAATTTTACTATGCGTAATTATTTAATTATGTCATAATGGAAAATTTGTTAATTTGGAATTAGCGAACCCGAGCCCGGGAGTGTTTGCGGGTGCACTCGCATTTCGAATTCAAGTGCGGCCCACAAGTCACATCAAGCGTCAAATCACTAGTCAATCGATTGATGTGATGTCTAGTCACTTTGAGTGATTTGACAACTTGTCATGAGTGATGTGAATAGTTGATGGAAGTAGTTGTGGCTTTATTGCTTTGACTTTTTGAAAGTTGAAATATGGTATATGTTTAATTGATTTTTGAAATCAATTAACTAAGACACACAACACATTCTCTCTCACACTTTTCTCCTCTCTCACGGCCTCAAGGCTATTTTCTTCTCCATTTTTCTGCTCAAAGCCGAGAATGGTAAGAAGTGCAAGGGAAGTTTTACGGCAAAATTTCCGGAGTGCTAGAGCGTTTTAGGAGTCTTGCGAAGTGTTGGACAAAATGACCATAGCGTCACTATTTGCACAGATCATTGTGTTGTTGTAGCAAATTAACTATATAACAAGGAAATTTCACTCTCATCATTTGTGATTAGATCACCATAGATACATAAATGAAGAGAGGTCCCTATGATTAGTTCCTGGATTGAGAATGATATGAGACAGTATCAGTCCCCGAAGGATTAATCATTAAATATCCCTAGCCGGAGTATTATCGAGACGGACACATCGATAATGCGGAATAGGCTAGTATTGCACTTGTGTGCGTTGTGAGGGCACAACGCATAGTTCTCATATATATAAGTATTGGATACTTATGCAAGTGTGATAGGAGGTCTGTTTCACCGATGGTACGGGAAACAGCTTCGCTCTAGATAGACCCTTCGGAATCCCATTGGTATTATGACTATGTGTCTATGGGAGGCTGAAATCAAGGTAGGTGTGTATAGTCTTAACCTGAGACTTACATCGCTAACACTTACGATAATCGATAGACTTTGGTCTTGGTGGTACAGGCTTTAACCGGTTCTGCGTACACCACTTCTGGGTTATCAGAGAGTCGTAGTGTATTGGGTGTGATTCAAGACGGAAGTATCACTTCAGTCATATGGAGATGATGTCACGCAGGATACGGTACTAGTGCTCTTGAGTGTTGCGCAACCAATCGAGATATTGTGACCAGGTCATGAATATCCGATTACAGAGACTATGTTACCAGACATCCGATATGTGCTTCGGACGGGGTAGACACTTATCCAACCCCAGCCCTAGCACGTGACTATCTGATACTGGGCCAATACGCACAATACATTGGTATACTACGCTTGATACAGATCTTAATATTCTTAATATGGATATGAATCCGGAGAATTGGTAGACTTGGTGCTTTGCTAGGAGTCGACCTTGTCTCGTAAATCGGTAAAACGTAGTACTTGGTACGTACGTGATTCGGATACTCCGACGACCGTATTTACTGCCAACTTATCCGGGGATCTCATGGGTCGCTTCCCGATAATCCACCGATGACGCACAACTCGCACTCTTGAATAATCTGGGATTATATAGAAGAGAGAGAAAATTAATCTAGGATTAATTACGGAGATATTTTATCTAGGATAAAATATCATCTAGAGAGAGATAATGATTAATTTGGAATTAATCGGTAAATTAATATATTCGATATATTAATGAAATTAGATTTCGACGCGGAATTAAAATTAGATTTTAATCCGGGCGAACGAATTAATTTAGAATTAATTCGTTAGCGACGTGAATAGTGAATTCGCTAGGCGTAATCATCTAATTACGACGCGACGGAAAAATCGTTAATTTGGAATTAACAAACCCGAGCCCGAGTGTGATTGCGAGAGCATTCGTATTTCGAATTCGAGTGCGGCGACGCAAGTCACATCAAGCGTCAAATCATTCGTCACATCAAGCGTCAAATCAAATGTCACTTTGAGTGATGTGATTGATTGATGTGATTGATTGATTGAAAGACATGTCACTTTATTAAAGTTGATATGACTTAAAGTTTATGTGAATAGTGGATGCAAGTGGTTGGAAAGCAT
>SKCR01013644.1:0-16758 GCA_019454045.1 Zanthoxylum bungeanum
TATTCATGATCCATCTAGTGATGATGATACTCTTACGGATCATGACTTGGCCATGTTTGCTAAGAAGTTCAGGAAATTCCTTAAGCTGAAGAAGAATGGCCATAGCAGTAGTAGGGATAAGGAGGATAAGCATAAAGAGAGTAGGCATATCAGCAGAGAGTCTAGAGAAGACAGGGATAGTAGATTTCGTGGTGTCCAGTGCCATGAATGTGAAGGATATGGGCACGTTAGATCTGAGTGTCCCACATACCTTAGGGCTAAAGGCAAGAAAGTCATGGCAGCCTCCCCTAGTGATTCAGAAGGTGATGATTCTCCTAAGAATAAGAGAAATTTCATTGCCTTTACTACTAGTGTGACTGATGAGAGAGAGATTATTGTTAATGATGCTGATTCAGAAGTCTCTCTTGATGAGTCTGTAGATGAGGAAAGTCTTCAGGTAGCTTATATTGAATTATTTAATGAGAGATTAGCTATTACGAAGACTAATATTGAGGTCAATAAGAGGCTAAAAGGAGTAGAACTAGAAAAGAATGAAGCTTAAGCCAAATTTGAGCAAAGCCTCTTGATGGTAGATGACCTAGAGGAGAGGAATAGAGGCCTAGTTGATAAGGTCCAAACTTTAGAGACTGAACTTGAAAAAGCTAGAACCTAATTGTTTGCTTTTTCTGGTGGTAATAAGAAAGTGGATCGTATGTTAGGTATTAGTTTTACGCCTAATTGTGATAAAGCGTCAACATCTAGAGCAGTGCCTAAACCTCCTAAACATGACCTAGCTAAAAAGCCTATTGAGTGTAGTCATGTGATCCCTTCATTTGTTCCTCATCTTGTGACCCAACCTCGATATAGAGATTTTGTAGGTAAATCCCGCTCTCATCCGAGGTTTGTGCCTGTTTGCCATCACTGTGGCAAGGCAGAACACATTAGGCCAAAATGCTTCATGTTGCACAAGCAAAAGAATGGGCTAAGAGTGTGTCTCATAGATTTAATTCTTCAAATCTAATGTCTTAAGTATCTGCACTAACCAAACAAGCTCAATTTCTGAGTGAGAAACTTGCTTCGTTGTCTGGGAATACTCGTGTGGAAGAGGTTCCTAGAAAGGTTTGGGTGAGGAAGTAAGATGACTTCCATTATACTTCTGAATGCCTTGATCCTGACGGGCATGATGAGAGTGCACTTCGGTGTAACTTTTCTTAGAAGTTGAATTTGTTTTCCCATTGCATGTGTGTGTGCGTGTGTTTTATGTTTTTGCACGTTTATTTTATTTTCACACCATATGGGTGTGTGTGTGTGTGTGTGTCTTGTTTTTGTTATATATCCCTTGGTATATAGGATGGAAACCCAGACATAAATTTCATAGCCGATTCTGAATGGATGGTAGTATGATCTGCACTCGGGATACAATCCCACGTACCATTGGATGTTTCACTAGCTTGTTTGTGTCTTTATTTTTATTTTTAAAATTGACAAAAATTATTTTATTTTACGGCTTGCTATAGCATGAAAAGCTTATGCGTATGATCCTAGTATATAGGATATATGATTATGCCTGTATGATATGCTTTTATTTTTCTTGATGCTTTATACACATGAGTGTGTGTGATAAAAACCTTTGGTATATCCTGTGCTTGCACCTCACATACACGTTTTTATTTTATCAAGGCTTGGTCACATGTATGAGTTTTTGGAATGGCAATCTAATCTCTTCCATGCTTTGTTTGCTCAATAGTGTGACCTTTGACTAGATGACCTTGCTATCCCCTTGTAAAAGCAAAAAGAAATAAACAAAAAAATTATTGTTAAATGAGACTCAAGTGCAAAAGAGCCAATGTGGCCAAATTCAAAAGATAAGGGCAAAAACCCTTCACTCGAAAGAGTTATTAAATATGAGCTCATGATATTTATGGGGTAAATAATATAGCATGCAACCAATATTGCTTATTTTCAGGTCCTAGTGGTGCTGGGTTTGAACATCTATTGTGTGGACTTGGCTTGTTTTGAGATGGATTTTTTTGGCTGTGTCTAGCTAATAAAATAAGGTCTGAAGCCTTGATTTATTGTGCACTTTTATTATTCACGCAAGTACTTGATATGTTTTGGTGTTTATGTCATATGCATAAGTGTTGTATTTAGTCACTTTTAAAATGATGCATATTGTTTCATGTCATAAACAGCTGAATACTGACTGAGTTTCATTGCATTTGCTAATAGTGCTATTTAAGTCAGATTTTTTTTTTTGTGTTTGTATGCTTCTAGCTTCTGCATACATTTTCCTTTTTTGGTTCATTTACTATGTAATACATTGCTCTCTGTTTTTCATTCGTGTAAGGTTTTCTTTATCATTCGAACGACTTTCGTTAGTGTACTGTTTTTATCTTAGTTCAAACGTTTTCTTTCCAAAATCTTTTCGTTCGTGTCACATTTCTATTTTGTTTGAACGCTTAGCTTTGCGTTCGACACTTGTTCGACCCTCGTTCAAACGGTTTCGGGATATTTAGATAGCCTTTATACGTATTTCATTCGCACGTTTCTATTTTCCCTCTTTTCTCCGTGTTCTCTGCTCTCCCTCTCAAATCCCTGCCTTTCAAAGTCAGATCCGAGTTTGGTAACGATCAATCCTTTTTTCTTTTTTTTTTCTCTTGTTTTTTTTAGATCTAGTTTTAGGGTTTATTGTCCATTTGGTTTTAGCCTTCATCCAATGATTGAAGGCATTTGGTGTCTTGTGAATGCGTTGTTATTGCTTGTCTGTGTGTTTGTTTGTGGCGATTTGCATCTGTTTGTGATGATTTCATTTTCGGTCCATCGCCATCGCGTTCGAACGCCCCAAGAAATTTCATTCTAACGCCCCTCGCATTTCACAGTTTATTTTCTTTTTCTGATTTTTTGGTCTGTTTGGGTTGATTCTTATTCTGTGCATTTCATGTGTATTCTAGATGCCTAAGAAGTTTGTTGCTTCGAAGAAACATCCTCGTGACTCATACCTCGAGATCATTTTTGCAGTCCCGCTGCTGCTAAGTTGTTTGATGATCATTTCTCGCAGCGCAGTCTTTTTTGGAGCGCAACGTTTTAGATAATGAGTTGCATGATTCTGGGATCGTACCCTTGTTGGTCAACCGAGGTTGGGGGCCTCTTTTATCTGGTTTCTTTTGCTTGTCGGCCTCCCTGGTCCAGAAGTTCTATTCGAACATAGAGGTAGTTTCCACCACTTCATTCTCTGTGTACATTCGGGGCCGATACCTGGACATCGATGCTTCTGTTCTATATAGGATTCTTACTACCTCTGAGGTGTCTTATCCTCAGTTCTGGTGGCCTCCCACTGAGGGCCCTTCAGATCAGCTCATCATGGACGTTGCCACCGGCCAGCATCGTCTGGTTTTTGGGGGTACTATCATTGTTGCCACATTAATCCCTTCATATCGTCTACTCAACAGGATTGGCTGCCACAATCTTTGGCCCAAATCGCATGTGAACACCCAATCGATTTCCAGGATTGCTTTTCTTTACGCCATAGAGCAGAGATTATCTCAACATCCTCAGTGTCATTTTATGATAGATGATACGCATCTGCACTCCATCTTATGCTGCTCACACCCTTCCATATGAGTGCCTCATTCGCCGTATCATCTCGGCATTGGTACCTGATTTTGTGCATGATCCTCCTCTCCCTCTGCTCAAGCTAATAGGCCGTCAGAATGTCTCCTCGGGAGCTGCTCATCTCCCAGCACATGCTTGTGAGCCTGTTCCTCCTCGACCTCCTGCTCCTGAGCCCGCTGTTACATCTGCTCCTCCAGCTTCGGCCTTTGTGATGAGTGGTAATTATATCACTATTTCCAACTCATTTAACCTAATATTTTGTATAGTTTCTCGGGTTTGATGAACATTTTGATGTATTTTTGTTTATTTTGCAGATAAAAATAATATTGGGACTTAATGGAATCAACTCGGGGCTAAAACGATGAAATTCGGAGAAAAAAATGTCAAAAACAAAAATTTACTGTACGCGTCACGAAGTGCAGTCCTAAATTCCAATTTTGCGCAAGTTTCATATTTGGCCATAACTTTTTCATCCGATATCCGATTGAGCTGATTCAAGTTTCAGACTGAAGAAGACTCAAAGACCTACAACTTTGAAGAATTAAATAATTTCGAATTCCGAATATTTCATAACCAAAATTGATGAACAATCTGAAATTATGTTATGTTTAACTACTAAAGTCATTATCAAAAATATTAAAATTTGTCAAACTTCCACCAAACATGCAAGCATATTTGGTGGAGTGTTTTGTGCCATGTTTGGTGCCTTGTTTGGTGCCATATTTGGTGGAGTGTTTTGTGGAGTGTCTTGTGGAATGTTTGGTGGAGTGTTTGGTGGAGCAATTCGTGGAGCAATTGGTGGAAGCCTTTACATTTTCCTATAAATACCAAGCCATTTCATTTGTAATTTTCATGCTTTCCTTAGGTTTTTGTAAGGAATTTAAGGATTGCCTCTGTTTGTTTATTTTTGTAATTTAAATTATGTATTTTTATTTTCAGTAATAGTAGTTGTTTCTTTTCTTCTTCCTTTTTTTTTTCTTTTATGTTTTGTAGTTAGATTTCCGTTGGAGGAAGGGTGAAGCTTTTGTTATTTTAATTTAGATTAATCTCCCTTAATTATAATATGGAAATTATAACTCAAAATTAAAGGATTACCGCCTTAATGGCTGGTTTTATTTATTTGACATAAAGTGACACCACCTATATGGCTGGTCTTTAGGTGACAGATGATTACCGCCTATATGGCTGGTTTATGGACAAATAATGATACCGCTTTTATGGCTGGTTGGACTTAATTAAAATCTGACTTAATGAGGATACCGCCTATATGGCTGGTTGGTAATATCACGGATAAATTCTATATTATAATAAAGGAGATTTCTAATTAGATATAGTAAAAGTGGATCCCCCAACCCCCAACATTTTATTTTTATTTTAGGGAAGTGATGAAACACAATATCCACACTTAATAATTGATTTTCTTTTTATGGGTAATTCTTTAGTTTGTTTATTGAGTCTTAAGCTTAATGCTTCTTATTGTCTGATCACCAATAAGATTGATGTGGTAAACTTAAAATGAACTTGGAAAAGAGATTTTAGGTTTCAGCCTTAGATTCAATAGCTCACGATCTTCCTTGAGGATAGATAACCCTTTAATAGATTTCCTTACAGGATATAAATATACCTGTCGGGCGGGGTAGCCATAATTGGAACTTGACCTTAATGAATCTAGGTAATTTGGTTGACATAGACATATGGTTCAATTGGGTTATACTGGGTATTTGCGTCTGACCATCGACAGAGGCTTTTGCATATTTTCGTGTTCCAGGTTAGCAACCTAATTTATTACACATATATAAGAAAATCAATTCATCATTAGAATAATATTGTATGGAATCACAACCCTAGATCTTTGTGTCTTTTGTTTATTTTCCTTAGTATTTTCTTTTGTTTATTTTATTTAAATTAGCAAATCCACATTCAACCAACCAAAAGTTATCATTCCATTCTCTCTATCATTAGATACTTGTAAATAAATAGTATCAATAATTAATAACAACAGTAGGAATTAAGTCCTCGTGTGATCGATATTTTTGTACTACTTAAACGATACGTGTGCTTGCGTTATACGCGTGTGAATGCACCGGTCACTCTGCCTCCTCGTCTTCCGCTGTGCCTCAGTCTGGCTCTGATGACGAGGGGTCTTCTGCTAGTTTGGAGTCCGATTAGTCATTTTGCCTCATTTATAGGACTTTACTACAGTTATGAGGAGTCTTTTTTATTTTGCGATCTTTATTGTAGCATTTGTGCTGTACTCTCGCCCTTTTGTTTGCCTTCTACGATGTATTGAAAACTTTATGTTTCTTCATGAAAAATGATCCATTTTGCATGTCCTTGATGAATATTTGTGAATTTTTGCATGCTTTTGGATATTGCTTTTGCTTATTTGCTTCCCGTTTATTCTTATGTTCTTGTGTGTGCTTATTGTAAGGGAGAGTCCGTTCAACAATATTCTTATTGTTTATCCAGGTATATGCATGCTTTGTCATTTCTTGGCAAAAAGGGAGAGTAATATGTGATTTGTTGTTATCTCCGGTTTAAGGAGAGTTCAGATTAAGGGGGAGATAAATGATTTACCTATTATATGATATATTTGATAATCCCAATGCTTTTCACGATATATTACTGTTGTGAATATTTCACATAAACAAGTTTTGTTGCTGAGGTGGCGTTGATTTCAAGACTACTTATTTATGTATTAGATCGAGTCTTTTTGTAATAAATCATTGTTTTGATGGTTGATAGTTGACTATTTTCTTTTTGGAACTATCACCGTAGTCTTTGTATTAGGTAGTGTTTTGTCATGGAATGCCAAATGGGGAGATTGTTAGTTCCATTTTTATTGGCATATGTCCGTGACAAAACAAGTTCAATTGAGTTGTAATCTGTCGTGAAGATCTTTGTGCAATTGGACTGGTATTTGGCTGATGTGCATCAGACATGCGTTCGTGGTGCGTTCATTGCAGTGTTCGAACGATTGACGTTGATGCTGGCTTCGATATTGGGTTCGAATGTGTGGCGTTAATGGCATGTTCTTTATTGGGTTCGAACTGGGAGAATTCCAGAAAGCAATCGTTCGAGTCACGCTCTTGTTGGGTTCGAACCGGGTCATTCCAGAGAGCTCACATTCATTGTACGTTCGAGTGGCGTTCGAATGAGTCTTCACAGAAAGGGCGCATTCGTGGAGCATTCTAGTAAGCGTTCGAACGCGACTGCGATCTGAAAGTGTTTTTGGCACTTTTCACTTTGAAAACCCTAACTTTTTCACCCTACCTATAAATATAACTTGTAGCCGCCATTCCCCTTGGGTTGAAACGGTTTTGAAACACTTTTCCATTGAGCCAAATCTCTCAAAAGCTTTCAACTCTCTTTGATTTCACCTTGAAGACTCTTTGATTCTTTTGTCTTCTATTTCTTTGGTGAAGTCAAATATTTGTTAAACCTTCAACACAACTTAACCCATAGTCCCTAATCCTTTAGATTTCTTTAGGAGGAAGTTTGGTAGTCGGAGTTCCGATGTCAAAGGTGATTCAATCTACTCAGAGACTTCAGAGGTTCTGAAGAAAACCGTGGGTAGCGGGCTTGAGGAGTTGCCTTGAGTTCTTGCAGTATTAAGGTACTTGAGTCGGTGGAGTTGCCACCATAGGTCTTGATCATCGCTGTAAGTTATTCTCTATATAATGGATTGGGCTAGTAATCGATATACCCGGAGTGGTTTTTTACTCGCAAGAGTTTTCCACTTCGTCACCAAAATACTGTGTTGATTTTCTGTGATTGATTTTATTTTTCGTAATTTATATTATTGATTTATATTGTGGTTTGATTGTTGAATTCCATATACACATTAATTAAGACTTGCCTCAATTAATTGTGATTAATTCTGCATAGGGTCGGAACCTAGGCTAATCGTGAATTTTCAATTGGTATCAAAGCCTGAACTCGATCATTGACCTATTAGCTATGGAACGTAGTCAACCCTTGAATTGTCCACCATTTTTTAATGGCACTGAATATTTACATTGGAAGATTCATATGAAGGCGTTCCTTAAGTCCTTAGATGAGAGAGTCTGGATGACTGTTGAACACGGTTGGAAACCCCTCATTGTTGTTGTTGATGGGGTCTATTCCCCTAAAGATAAATTGACATGGACCAATGAAGAATTTGATGCTAGCAATAGGAACAGCAAGGCTGTTAATGCCATACATGGAGCTGTTTGCTCTGCTGAGTTTAGGAGAATCTCTATGTGTGAGATAGACAATGATGCTTGGGACATCCTGCAGAGTGTGCATGAGGGCACACAGTCTGTTAAAATAATAGACTCAAGGATTTAGCTACTAAGTTTGAGGTCGCTCATATGAAGATGATGAGACCTTTGATGATTTCTAAGCTAAGATTAACAATATCGTTAATTCTAGTTTTAACCTAGGTGAGACTATACCTACTAATAGGATAGTTAGGAAAATCCTTAGATCTCTGCCTGATGAATTCCTACCCAAGATCACCACCATCGAGGAAAGCAATGACCTCGATAAGCTTGACTTAGAAGAACTCGTAGGAAAACTGTAAGTTTATGAGAAGAAACTTCGTGGGGATTAACAACCCAAAACTATTGCGATGAAGATCGCGAAAGAAGTTATTCTTGATCCATCTAGTGATGATGATACTCTTACGGATCATGACTTGGCCATGTTTGCTAAGAAGTTCAGGAAATTCCTTAAGCTGAAAAAGAATGGCCATAGCAGTAGTAGGGATAAGAAGGATGAGCATAAAGAGAGTAGGCATATCAGCAGAGAGTCTAGAGAGGACAGGGATAGTAGATTTCGTGGTGTCCAGTGCCATGAATGTGAATGATATGGGCATGTTAGATATGAGTGTCCCACATACCTTAGGCCTAAAAGCAAGAAAGTCATGGCAGCCTCCCATAGTGATTCAGAAGGTGATGATTCTCCTTAGAAGAAGAGAAATTTTATTGCCTTTACTGCCAGTGTGACTGATGAGAGAGAGATTATTGTTATTGATGCTGATTCAGAAGTCTCTCTTGATGAGTCTGTAGATGAGGAAAGTCTTCAGGTAGCTTATATTGAATTGTTTAATGAGAGTTTAGCTATTACGAAGACTAATATTGAGGTCAATAAGAAGCTAAAATGAGTAGAACTAGAAAAGAATGAAGCTCAAGCCAAATTTGAGCAAAGCCTCTTGATGGTAGATGACCTAGAGGAGAGGAATAGAGACCTAATTAATAAAGTCCAAACTTTAGAGATTGAACTTGAAAAAGCTAGAACCCAATTGTCTGCTTTTTCTAGTGGTAACAAGAAAGTGGATCGTATGTTAGGTATTAGTTTTGCGCCTAATTGTGATAAAGCGTCAACATCTAGAGCAGTGCCTAAACCTCCTAAACATGACCTAGGTAAGAAGCCTATTGAGTGTAGTCATGTGATCCCTTCATTTGTTCCTCATCATGTGACCCAACCTCGATCTAGAGGTGTTGTAGGTAAACCCTGCTCTCATCCGAGGTTTGTGCATGTTTGCCATCACTGTGGCAAGGCAGGACACATTAGGCCTAAATACTTCATGTTGCACAAGCAAAAGAATGGGTCTAAGAGTGTGTCTCCTAGATTTGATTCTTCAAATCTAATGTCTCAAGTCTCTGCACTAACCAACAAGCTCAATTTCTGAGTGAGAAACTTGCTTCGTTGTCTGGGAATACTTGTGTGGAATAGGATCCTAAAAAGGTTTGGGTGAGGAAGCAAGATGACTTCCATTATACTTCTGAATGCCTTGATCCTGACCGGCATGATGAGAGTGCACTTCGGTGTAACTCTTCTTAGAAGTTGCATATGTTTTCTCATTGCATGTGTGTGTGCATGTGTTTTATATTTTTGCACGTTTATTTTGTTTTCACACCATATGGGTGTGTGTCATGTTTTTGTTATATGTTCCTTGGTATATATGATAGAAACCCGGACATAAATTTCATAGCCAATTACGAATGGACGGGAGTATAATCTGTACTCGGGATACAATCCCACGTATCATTGGATGTTTTACAAGCCTGTTTGTGTCTTTATTTTATTTTTAAAATTCTGAAAAATATAAAAAAAAAATAGAAAATGAAAAAGACAAAAATTATTTTATTTTACGGCTTGTTAGAGCATGAAAAGCTTATGCATGTGATCCTGGTATGTAGGATATATGATTATGCATGTATGATATGCTTTTATTTTACTTGATGCGTTATATACATGAGTGTGTGTGATAAAAACCTTTTGTATATCCTGTGCTTGCAACTCACATACACGTTTTTATTTTATCAAGGCTTGGTCGCATGTATGAGTTTTTGGAATGGCAATCTAATCTTTTCCATGCTTTGTTTGCTCAATAGTGTGACCTTTGACTAGATCACCTTGCTATCCCCTTGTAAAAGCAAAAAGAAATAAACAAAAAAATTATTGTTAAATGAGACTCAAGTGCAAAAGAGCCAATGTGGCCAAATTCAAAAGATAAGGGCAAAAACCCTTCACTCGAAAGAGTTATTAAATATGAGCTCGTGATATTTATGGGGTAAATAATATAGCATGCAACCAATATTGCTTATTTTCATGTCCTAGTGGTGCTGGATTTGAACATCTATTGTGTGGACTTGGCTTGTTTTGAGATGGATTTTTTTGGCTGTGTCCAGCTAATAAAATAAGGTCTTAAGCCATGATTTGTTGGCACTTTTATTATTCACGCAATTACTTGATATGTTTTGGTGTTTATGCTATATGCATAAGTGTTGTATTTAGTCACTTTTAAAATGATGAATATTGGTTCATGTCATAAACAGCTGAATATGAATGAGTTTCATTGTATGTGCTAATAGTGCTATTTAAGTCAGATTTTTTTTTTTTTGTGTGTTTGTATGCTTCTAGCTTCTGCATACATTTTTCCTCTTTTGGTTCATTTACTTTGTAGTGCATTGTTTGTCTGTTTTTCATTCGTGTAATGTTTTCTTTATTGTTCGAACGACTTTCGTTAGTGTACCATTTTTATCTTAGTTTGAACATTTTCTTTCCAGAATCTTTTCGTTCGTGTCACGTTTCCATTTCGTTTGAACGCCTAGCTTTGAATTTGACATGTGTTCGACCCTCGTTCGAATGGTTTCGGGATATTTAGATAGCCTTTATGCGTATTTCATTCGCACGTTTCTATTTTCCCTCTTTTCTCCGTGTTCTCTGCTCTCCCTCTCAAATCCATACCTTTCAAAGTCGGATCCGTGTTTGGTAACGATCAGTCCTTTTTTTTTAGTTTTCTCGTGTTTTTTTTAGATCTAGTTTTAGGGTTTCTTTTCCATTTGGTTTTAGCCTTCATCCAATGATTGAAGGCGTTTGGTGTCTTGTGAATGCGTTGTTATTGCTTGTCTGTTTGTTTGTTTGTGGCGATTTGCATCTGTTTGTGATGATTTCATTTTCGGTCCATCGCCATCGCGTTCGAACGCCCCAAGAAATTTTGTTCTAACGCCCCTCGCATTTCACAGTTTATTTTCTTTTCTGGTATTATGGTCTATTTGGGTTGATTCTTATTCTGTGCATTTCATGTGTATTCTAGATGCCTAAGAAGTCTGTTGCTTCGAAGAAACATCCTTGCGACTCACTACCTCGAGATCATTTTCACAGTCCCGCTGCTGCTAAGTTGTTTGATGATCATTTCTCACAGCGCAGTCTTTTTTTGGAGCGCAATATTTTAGATGATGAGTTGCGTGATTCAGGGATCGTACCCCTGTTGGTCAACCGAGGTTGGGGGCCTCTTTTATCTGGTTTCGTTAGCCTGTCGGCCTTTATGGTCTAGAAGTTCTATTCGAACATGGACGTAGTTTCCACCACTTCATTCTCTGTGTACATTCGGGGCCGATACATGGATATCGATGCTTATGTTCTGTCTAGGATTCTTGTTATCCCCGAGGTGCCTTATCCTCAGTTCCCGTGGCCTCCCACTGAGGGCCCTTCAGATAAGCTCATCATGGACGTTGCCACCGGCCAGCATCGTCCGTTTTTCGGGGGTACTATCGTTGTTGCACACATTAATCCCTTCATATCGTCTACTCAACAGGATTGTCTACCACAATCTTTGGCCCAAATCGCATGTGAACACCCAACCGATTTCCAGGATTACTTTTCTTTACGCCATAGAGCGGGGATTATCTATCGACATCCTCCAGTGTCATTTTGCGAGAGATGATACGCATCTGCACTCCATCTTATGCTGCTCACACCCTTCCATATGAGTGCCTCATTCGCCGTATCATCTCGGCATTGGTACCTGATTTTGTGCATGATCCTCATCTCCCTCTGCTCAAGCTAATAGGCCGTCAGACTGTCTCCTCGGGAGCTGCTCTCTCCAGCACATGCTTGTGAGCCTGTTCCTCATCGACCTCCTGCTCCTGAGCCCGCTGTTACATCTGCTCCTCCAGCTTCGGCCTCTGTGATGAGTGGTTTATAATCACTATTTCCAACTCATTTAACATAATATTTTGTATAGTTTCTCGGGTTTGATTCTTATTCTATGCATTTCATGTGTATTCTAGATGCCTGAGAAGTCTGTTGCTTTGAAGAAACGTCCTTGCGACTCACTACCTCGAGATCGTTTTCGCAGTCCCGCTGCTGCTAAGTTGTTTAATGATCATTTCTCACAGCGCAGTCTTTTTTTGGAGCACAATGTTTTAGATGATGAGTTGCGTGATTCAGGGATCGTACCTCTGTTGGTCAACCGAGGTTGGGGGCCTCTTTTATCTGGTTTCATTAGCCTGTCGGCCTTTATGGTCTAGAAGTTCTATTCGAACATGGACGTAGTTTCCCACACTTCATTCTCTGTGTACATTCGGGGCCGATACATGGACATCGATGCTTCTGTTCTGTCTAGGATTCTTGTTATCCCCGAGGTGCCTTATCCTCAGATCCCGTGGCCTCCCACTGAGGGCCCTTCAGATAGCTCATCATGGACGTTGCCACCGGCCAGCATCGTCCGTTTTTCGGGGGTACTATCGTTGTTGCCATATTAATCCCTTCATATCGTCTACTCAACAGGATTGTCTGCCAAATCTTTGGCCCAAATCGCATGGGAACACCCAACCGATTTCCAGGATTACTTTTCTTTACGCCATAGAGCGGGGATAATCTATCGACATCCTCAGTGTCATTTTGCGAGAGATGATACGCATCTGCACTCCATCTTATGCTGCTCACACCCTTCCATATGAGTGCCTCATTCGCCGTATCATCTCGGCATTGGTACCTGATTTTGTGCATGATCCTCCTCTCCCTCTGCTCAAGCTAATAGGCCGTCAGACTGTCTCCTCGGGAGCTGCTCATCTCCCAGCACATGCTTGTGAGCCTGTTCCTCATCGACCTCCTGCTCCTGAGCCCGCTGTTACATCTGCTCCTCCAGCTTCGGCCTCTGTGATGAGTGGTAATTATATCACTATTTCCAACTCATTTAACCTAATATTTTGTATAGTTTCTCGGGTTTGATTCTTATTCTATGCATTTCATGTGTATTCTAGATGCCTGAGAAGTCTGTTGCTTTGAAGAAACGTCCTTGCGACTCACTACCTCGAGATCGTTTTCGCAGTCCCGCTGCTGCTAAGTTGTTTAATGATCATTTCTCACAGCGCAGTCTTTTTTTGGAGCACAATGTTTTAGATGATGAGTTGCGTGATTCAGGGATCGTACCTCTGTTGGTCAACCGAGGTTGGGGGCCTCTTTTATCTGGTTTCGTTAGCCTGTCGGCCTTTATGGTCTAGAAGTTCTATTCGAACATGGACGTAGTTTCCACCACTTCATTCTCTGTGTACATTCGGGGCCGATACATGGACATCGATGCTTCTGTTCTATCTAGGATTCTTGTTATCCCCGAGATGCCTTATCCTCAGTTCCCGTGGCCTCCCACTGAGGGCCCTTCAGATCAGCTCATCATGGACGTTGCCACCGGCCAGCAACGTCCGTTTTTCGGGGGTACTATCGTTATTGCCACATTAATCCCTGCATATTGTCTACGCAATAGGATTGTCTGCCACAATCTTTGGCCCAAATCGCATGGGAACACCCAACCGATTTCCAGGATTGCTTTTCTTTACGCCATAGAGCGGGGATAATCTATCGACATCCTCAGTTTCATTTTGTGAGAGATGATACGCATCTGCACTCCATCTTATGCTGCTCACACCCTTCCATATGAGTGCATCATTCGCCGTATCATCTCGGCATTGGTACCTGATTTTGTGCATGATCCTCCTCTCCCTCTGCTCAAGCTAATAGGCCGTCAGACTGTCTCCGGGAGCTGCTCATCTCCCAGCACATGCTTGTGAGCCTGTTCCTCATCGACCTCCTGCTCCTGAGCCCGCTGTTACATCTGCTCCTCCAGCTTCGGCCTCTGTGATGAGTGGTAATTATATCACTATTTCCAACTCATTTAACCTAATATTTTGTATAGTTTCTCGGGTTTGATTCTTATTCTATGCATTTCATGTGTATTCTAGATGCCTGAGAAGTCTGTTGCTTTGAAGAAACGTCCTTGCGACTCACTACCTCGAGATCGTTTTCGCAGTCCCGCTGCTGCTAAGTTGTTTAATGATCATTTCTCAACGCGCAGTCTTTTTTTGGAGCACAATGTTTTAGATGATGAGTTGCGTGATTCAGGGATCGTACTCTGTTGGTCAACCGAGGTTGGGGGCCTCTTTTATCTGGTTTCGTTAGCCTGTCGGCGTTTATGGTCTAGAAGTTCTATTCGAACATGGACGTAGTTTCCACCACTTCATTCTCTGTGTACATTCGGGGCCGATACATAGACATCGAGCTTCTGTTCTATCTAGGATTCTTGTTATCCCCGAGATGCCTTATCCTCAGTTCCCGTGGCCTCCCACTGAGGGCCCTTCAGATCAGCTCATCATGGACGTTGCCACCGGCCAGCATCGTCCGTTTTTCGGGGGTACTATCGTTGTTGCCATATTAATCCCTTCATATCGTCTACTCAACAGGATTGTCTGCCACAATCTTTGGCCCAAATCGCATGGGAACACCTAACCGATTTCCAGGATTGCTTTTCTTTACGCCATAAGAGCGGGGATAATCTATCGACATCCTCAGTGTCATTTTGCGAGAGATGATACGCATCTGCACTCCATCTTATGCTGCTCACACCCTTCCATATGAGTGCCTCATTCGCCGTATCATCTCGGCATTGGTACCTGATTTTGTGCATGATCTCCTCTCCCTCTGCTCAAGCCAATAGGTCGTCAGACTGTCTCCTCGGGAGCTGCTCATCTCCCAGCACCTGCTCGTGAGCCTGTTCCTCCTCGACCCCTGCTCCTGAGCCCGCTGTTACACATGCTCCTCCAGCTTCGGCCTCTGCTTCCTCATCTTCCGCTGTGCCTCAGTCTGGCTCTGATGATGAGGGGTCTTCTACTAGTTTGGATTCTGATTTGTCATTTTGCCTCATTTACAGGACTTTACTACAATTATGGGGAGTTTTTTTTATTTGCGATCTTTATTGTAGCATTTGTGTTGCACTCTCGTCGCCCTTTTGTTTGCTTTCTATGATGTATTGAAAACTTTATGTTTCTTAATGAAAAATGATCCATTTTGCATGTCATTGATGAAAATTTGTGACTTTTTGCATGCTTTCGGATATTTGCTTACTTTTGCTTATTTGCTTCCCGTTTATTCTTATGTTCTTGTGTGTGCTTGTTTGTAAGGGGGAGTCCGTTCAACAATATGCTTATTGTTTATCCAGGTATATGCCATGTTTTGTCATTTCGTGACAAAAAGGGGAGTAATATGTGATTTGTAGTTATCTCCGGTTTAAGAAGAGTTCAGATTAAGGGGCAGATATAATGATTTACCTGTTTTAATGATATATTTGATAATCCCAATGCTTTTCCCGGTATATTACTGTTTGTGGATATTTCAGGTAAACAAGTTTTGTTGCTGAGGTGGCGTTGATTTCAAGATTACTTATTTAGGTATTAGATCGAGTCCTTTTGTAATAAGTCACTGTTTTGATGGTTGACAGTTGACTATATTCTTTTTGGGACTATCATCGTAGTCTTTGTATTAGGTTGTGTTTTGTCACAGAATGCCAAAGGGGAGATTGTTAGTTTTATTTTTAGTGTCATATATCCGTGACAAAAAAAGGTTGAATTAAGTTGTAATATGTCGTGAAGATCTTTGTGAAATTGGACTGGTCTTTGACTGCTGTGCATCAGACATGCGTTTGTGGTGCGTTCGTTGCAGTGTTCGAACGATTGGCGTTGGTGTTGCATTCGTTATTGGGTTCGAAAGTGTGGCGTTTGTAGCACGTTCTTTATTGGGTTCGAAAGGGAGCATTCCAGAGAGTAATCGTTCGAGTCACGTTCTTGTTGGATTCGAACGGGGTCATTCCAGAGAGCTCACATTTGTTGTGCGTTCGAGTGGCGTTCGAACTAGTCTTCACAGAAAGGGCGAGTTCGTGAAGCGTTCTAGTAAGTGTTCGAACGTGACTGCAATCTGAACGCATTTTAGGCCCTTTTCACTTTGAAACTAGCCTTTTCACCATACCTATAAATATAACTTGTAGCCGCCATTCCCCTTGGGTTGAAACGGTTGAAACACTTTTCCCTTGAGCCAAATCTCTCAAAAGCTTTCAACTCTCTTTGATTTCACCTTGAAGTCTCTTTGATTCTTTTGTCTTGTATTTGTTTGGTGCAATCAAATATTTGTTAAACCTTCAACACAACTTAACCCAAATTCCCTAATCCTTTAGAGTTCTTTAGGAGGAAGTTTGGTGGTCGGAGTTCGGCATCAAAGGTGATACAATTTGCTCAGAGACTTCAGAGGTTTTGAATAAAATCGTGGGTCGTGGGCTTGAGGAGTTGCCTTGAGTTCTTGCAGTATTGAGGTACTTGAGTCGGTGGAGTTGCCACCATAGGTCTTGACCATCGCTGTAAGTTATTCTCTAATAGTGGATTGGGCTGGTAGCCGATATACCCGGAGTGGTTTTTTACTCGCAAGAGTTTTCCACTTCGTCACCAAAATAATTGTGTGATTTTGTGTGATTGATTTTACTTTTCCGCAATGTTATATTATTGATTTATATTGTGGTTTGCTTGTTGACTTTCATAGACACATTAATTAGGACTTGTGTCAATTAATTGT